>JAEQBH010001535.1:0-241473 GCA_016808115.1 Tetrastigma voinierianum
GACCGTTATGTCCTCATTACCCAGATTGATATTCAGACAACTTTACAGCCCATTTTCATCATTTCACTCATACCACTAAGGTACATGAGTACATGCTATATATGTGGCTTTCACGCATCAAACTGATTTACGGCACCCGGTAGTTACGCCGAAACGGTAAAATTCCGATCGTCTGAAAATTACGTAAATTTTACGTGAACAATCAGATTTTAGATCATTCCAACGGGTACGATCCGCTTTCGTCATCTGAGATCTAGAGAATTAATTACTGGATTTTTAACCGTACTACAATTTTGTAATTAAAATTACTATTTTGTCCTTATTCCTTAAATTGGAATTTCTCGGTTCACATTCTTTCTAGCGCTTATCGCTATACTTGACATTCATTATATTGTTCATACCTTTTATTTTTCCTTAAGCTAACACTAACCCTTTTTGGTAGAATTGTTTTGTGTTATTTTTGGTGTTGTCCTGTGTTTTCATAAAAGTTCTGCTTAGGAATTCAGAAGGCAAATTAGTAAAAGTCAGCATTCCACAGGAATCAGATTATGAATTGGGCAAGGAATTTTAACCTAATGGAACCTCCACTTGAAGAACATCAAAGTCAAGAAGGACAGAATTCAATGTGGTCGTGTCCATGAGGACCACATACCCTCCACGAACGTAGCCGCACCCTCCTGCATTGTGCCTCTAACTGATGAAATTTATTGTTAGGCCCCCACGCCACTTCTTCCCACTTTTCATGGCATGGAGTGAGGAACCCTACTCTCACATGAGGGAGTTTGAGGAGGTCTACAACACCTTCAAGGAGGAGATCACATAGCGAGCGCTAATGAGCTCTTGCTTTTCCTTCACATTAAAGGATAAGCCACCGCTCAACTCCCAGGCTAAGGAGCATAAACCGGACGTAGACGCAGGACGAAGGAAGAAATTTTTCCACTCGCAGAACAAATGACCAAGAGGCAGATTTCCAATCTCTCAACTTACATTGAAAATGAAAAATTTATGCATGCCGGGAGAGGTATGGAAGCACCGAATGCTTCATTCACCATATAGATTTGACACATGGTCTGTGAGCTACTTTACAGAATTTCTCCTTCCATGAAGCAATTGCTGGAGACTATGTGGTGGAGGAGATTGCAGCAAATCCAAAAGAAGCTTGCTGATTTCGAATTATGTAGCAAAAGCTTCAACAAGTTAGGATGAGCCTAACCTAAGGGAGATGGAAAGAATGAGACCTCAATCCATTGCTAGGGGTGGCATGTACTCTCTTCCGGAGGAAATGGACATGAAATTCGAAGTTTCCACCTTAACTAGAAGGTTGAAGAACTGAAATGAGAAACCAAAGATGAGGTGCAAGGCAGCAAAGGATCGAGACTCCTATGCCAAACAAGCCATGTTTCATTTGTCAGTCTACTGAGCATATGGGAGAACAATGTCCAACGGTTCCAACAATGAGGGAGATGTTAGTGGAACAAGCTAACGTCGTTGGTCAATTCAAACCACCAACTAATGCACCATATGACAACACCTACAACCCTAGCTGGAGAAATCACCCAAACCTCTCCTGGAAGCCGAAACCCCCACAATATGCACCTCCTGCTCCCCACAATATGCTTCAACTTCTATGCCATCACAACCATAATCAACTTCTCCGCTGAATCAGCCATCCTAAATTTGAGCAAAGTGGTGGTTAATTTTCAGAGACAGCGCAGCGTTGAATGCAATTAAATAAGAGGGGTCGACACCTGAGAGTACTATGAACAAGAGAATAGATGGGTTCCAAAGCGAAATTGCTCAAAAATTTGACAACCTGCAGCATTCACTCGTGCTAACCAACCAACTGCAAGTGTAGGAAAAGGGCAAATTTCCATCATAGACACATCCAAACCCTAGGGGAGTTCAGGAAGTAGCCTCTGCCAGTGACCCTATTCCTAATATGGATGAAGTGAAAGCGCTATCACTTGCGAAGTGGTAAAAAGGTCGACCGCCCAAGGCTCAAGTCTCGATGAACAACAAGAGCAAAGAAGCAGGAACCTGGAAAGAATTGTGATTAAAGAAGATATGATGAAGAAGAGCATGCCTCCCATTTCCTTACACTAAGAAGCAAAAGAAGTGAGCAACCAAACCGAGATTCTCAAGTAATAGGCAAGTAAAAGTCAACATTCCTCTTTTAGACATGATTAAGCAAGTCCCGACATATGCCAAGTTTTTAAAAGACTTGTGCACGATGAAAAGAGGGTTGAATATCGACAAAAAGGATTTCTTGACAGAACAGGTGAGTGTCATCATCCAATGCAAAACTCCAGTGAAGTACAAAACCCAGTGTGTCCTACTATTTTAGTGGATATTGAGGAAATTTGTGTGGAAAAGGCATTACTAGATTTGGGGGCTAGTGTCAACCTGTTACCCTACTCAGTTTACAAGCAGCTGGGATTGAGAGAATTGAAGCCTACCACTATCACATTATCTCTGGCAGACAGGTCAGTGAAAATTCCCAAGGGCACTGTCGAAAATGTTTTGGTGAAATTAGATAAATTCTACTACATAGTGGACTTCGATGCCCTCGACATTGAGCCAATAGCTGTGGGAGCCAATTATGTGCCCATCATCCTTGGTAGGCCATTTTTGGCTACCTCAAATGCAATCATAAATTGTCGAAATGGGGTAATGCAGCTTACATTTGGGAATATGACGTTGGAACTTAATATCTTTCACCTAGGCAAAAAGCATGTGCACCAAGAGGAAGAGGGTCCAGAAGAGGTATGTCTGACAAACTATCAATGCGGGATGAATAGACCTAGTAGCAGCAACTACAGGAAGATTTGATTGAGGAATTGGTAGAGTTTGTTGAAGATCCAAATAAAGCCTCATTATTATCTATTGCTTATGGATCTTGGAAAAAAAGAGAAGAAATTCTCCCCTTGTTAGCTGGGGAGGACAGTGGAAAGAAAGAAGATAAAGAATCCCAAAAGCTTGATCTCAAGCCCCTCCCCACATAACTAAAATATGCATATTTAGAGGAAGGTAACCAATGCCCTGTTGTCATTTCCTTATCCTAATGTCTTCACAGGAGGACAAGCTTTGCTCGAACCTCGTAGTGCAAACAGGCCATTGGATGGCAAATGTCAGATTTAAAGGATTGTACTTTTCGTTTGCGCTCATCACATTTACACGGAGGATGTAGTTAAACTAATGAGACAACCACAGACAGTGAACCCCACAGTGCAAGAGGTAGTACGTGGCCGGTTTATGTTGTCGCAGGCTCAGACATTTACCCTATTTCATATCCAAGAGCCCTACTCAAGTCAAGCCCAAGAAGTGGTGGGGTGACTATTTGCACAAATGAAAGGGGGAGGATATGCCTAATTCGCTCTTTACCACAAGTTGGAGGGTGTGTATAGATTACCGGAGACTAATTGCAGTGATAAGGAAGGACCACTTCCCTTTTCCTTTCATTTATCAACTTCTTGAGAGAGTTTCCACGCATCCATATTATTGTTTTTTAGATGGGTATTCCGAATACTTTCAAATAGAGATTGCAGCGGAAGACTAGAGAAAACCACCTTCACCTATCCATTTAGGACTTATGCCTATAGGAGAATGTGCCTCTACTCAAGTAATGCACCTCGCTGAAGACTCAAAGATGTATGCTCAAGATTTTTTAAAGATATGGTGCATTTATTGCGGAAGTATATATATGGATGCTATCACCATATATGGAGGTACTTTTGAGGAGGCTTATCCAACCTTGAAACTGCTCTCCTTACGTGATGCATTGAAAAACTTAGTGTCAACGGGGAAAAATGTCATTTTATGGTGAATCGGGGAATTGTCCTTGCGCATGTCATCTCCAACAAGGGAATTGAGGTTGATAAGGCCAAAGTTAAGCTTATTTCTAAGCTGCCACCTCCCACAATTGTGAAGGCGTATATACAGAAGGTGCTCCTCAAGGGGCTTTCTATAGGAGGCTTCCATAAGGACTTCTCAAAAATTGAAACCCCCTCTATGAGCTGCTAGAAAAGGACTCCAAATTTGTTTAGGCTGTTAGGTTCAGCGAGCTTCGAAAGACTCAAATTACACCTAACCATTACGCCTATAGTGAGAGCACCCAACTGGCAGCTCCCCTTTGAAGTAATGTGTGATGCCAGTGATTTTGCTATCGAGGCAGTTCTTGGGCAGAGGGAAGATGGGAAGCCTTATGTGGTTTATGCAAGCAAGACTCTGAATGTAGCTGGCACTACACAACCACGAAAGAACTATTAGCAATATTCATGCCTTAGACAAATTCGAGCTTACTTGATAGGAGTCAATCATTATTATATTTACGCACCACTCATTTTGAAGTACCTTTAACCAAGCAAGATGTTACAAGTAAGGCTTAATGTAGGTTCTCCTACTCCAAGAATTCAATCTCCAGATCAGAGACAAAAAGGGGTAGAGAATGTAGTGGTAGATCATCTCTCCAGATTGACCATAGCTCATGACTCCCACAATCCTCCTATTAATGATGAATTCCTTGAAAAGTCTTTGCTGCTTGTAAAGAATGCCCCCAAGTATGCGCATATCGCTTACTATTTAGCAACAGGGGAAATCCCAGATGAATGGAAAGCACAAGATAAGAAATACTTCTTCTCCAAAATTCATTCTTATTATTGGGAGGAGCCATTTATGTTCAAATAATGTGTAGACCAAATCATTAGGAGGTGTGTGCCTGAAGGATAACAACAGGGGATTCTCAGTCACTACCACGAAAATGCCCGTGGAGGTCATTTTGCTTTGCAAAAGACTGCTATGAAGGTACTGTAATCCTATTTTTATTGGCCTTCCCTTTTCAAAGATGCTTATGCTATGTGCCGAAGTTGTGATCGATGCCAGCGTCTGGAAGCTGCTAATATGATGCCTTTAAACCTGATTCCTAGTAGTTGATTTATTTGATGTTTTGGGGCATTGATTTCATGGGGCCATTCCCTACGCCTTCGGGTATTCATATCCAAGTAAGGATTATGGGGTCCAATCAATGAGCTAATCCTCAGAAATCCAATGATCACTGTGGTGCCGTTTAAATTTCACAAGAAGAATGTCTTCTAGATTTGAGCCCAAAGCCATAGACCAATGATGAAACTGTTCTGTGAATGAAACTTTTGAAACTCTCCTCGCAAATATATAGGAAACACAAAGTAGCTTTCACCCCTACCATCCTCGACCAATGGGGCAAGCATTATTAACAGGAGATCAAGACTATCTTATGGTGCGGGTTAATCTCAAACATAAAGATTTGGTCCTCGTTGACTCACTGGGCATACAAGACAAATTTTCAAGACTATTCGGGATGGCCCCCCGCCGTCTCGTGCTCGGGAAAGCATGCCATCTCCTGCTGAACAATACAAGGCATGGTGGGCAATTAAAATCTCTTCAACTGATTTGGGAGAGGCTCTCAAGAGGTTTCTCGACCTCAATGAGTTAGAAGAACTCCGGAATGAGGTCTACCTCAATTCAAGAATTGTGAAAGAAAAGTTTAAGAAATGGCATGACCAATGGACTTCGAAAAATTTTCCGCACCAAGGAGATCAAGTTTTGCTCTATGATTCAAAGCTCCACATCTTTCCAGAAACCTACCGAGGTGTGGATCGGCTCTTACAATTCATCAAGATTATCCCAATGGGGCAATGAAATAAGAGTTCAAGGACAATCATACTCTTCAAAGTGAATGGCCACCGAAGCCTTACGTAGTCCCCTTCACAATTGCATACAAGGAGGATCTCACCCCCGAGCCTCCAAATCTCTAAAGGTCTGGGTGACCCAACTTCGAGATCAAAGTCCACTTCTTTTGTTTAATTCTTCTATTTTATTTTTAATTTTGTTATTTTCATATTTTTTCCCTTTTTTTTTTTTTTTTGCTTTATTAAAAAGTTTTCTTCATTTAATTTTTTGTTTCATTTTCCGTTTTATTGGATTTTCTTGTGTTATTATTTTGTAGGGTCAACCAAAAAATCCCTCGCTGCTGAATAAGAAGTATTTAGAAATTTCGCAAGGGTTGCGAAATTTCTCAACCCCTGCGAAATTTCGCAAGGTTACCCACTATGTGACTTTCTTCCCCTCTCCATTCCCACGCCTGCGAATCCGAGCCTTCAAATTCCCAAGGCCTTGAATTCTTTCCCCATTCACTGCTACACGCCTCCCAAGCCTTCCCACCCATTTTGATCCCCCTCTCCAACCCTTTGCATCCCCACTCTCTTTAACAGACGACCCCTCAGAAAATCATTCCCCACTTCGAAATTTCCCAAACCCTCCACCCCTCCTCTCCCTCAACCCTTATCCACCTAAGCTGAAATGGCCAAGACCCGGGAGGCCACAACCATCCTCCCGACACCATGAGAGGGCCCTTCTCTGGCAAGGCATGGCTACCACCAAGGATACCCCCATCGACCTCGCAGATCCCGTTAAGATCTCTCAAGCCGCTGCCTCCTCGCTCCCATGGTGCAGAGGAGACACAGACCGACCCATGCCCACAACTACCCTCACACATGACCGTGCTCAGCCACCTCCACCCAAGCGGCCAGGACCTCCCACCTCAAGCCCCTAATCCTAGCTGCAGGAGCCTCCACTATCTCCTCCACCTCTGGGAGCCTTAGTCAGCGCTCCAATGTCACTCGGCTCCATTATGTTTGCTATGGTGAGGCCACTCTTCCATTATGCTCCAATAGAAGGAAACACTGACAGCCGAAACAAGGATTTCCATAATGAATATTTTTATGATATTCCTATTTCCAAAACCCTACCTAACTTCGTGACTCGACGGACTGGCTATATTTCAACGCCGCCTCTAGAGCACGGCGAGCCATCGCTTAATTCTTCATTCGGAGGGTAGTGATCGACTTCTACCGCTCATGACGTCCCACCCAAGTGAGCGCAATCCCACTCGCTTATCCGCTTCACCATCGACCTAATCGTCATGAACTTGCAGAATGACATAGCCCTCACTTTTCACCTTCCAATGATCCTAGCCAATTCTGTAGACTATAGGTAGTGGCCACATCCTTCACCTCAGGAGATGGTCCGGATCCTCTCTCGAGATACATCAGCTGGCCCTATTTTGTTCTTAAGACAGCTTCCACCAGGGATGCTTTTCGTGGACCATATACTGTGGTCTAATCTATTTCCTCTTGAAGACCTTGCTCGGGAGGCTGGCGCTCATCCCCGAGGCCATCACATTTCTGGGAGGGGATTTTGGCTTAGCCCCTTAGCCATTATGACATCCCTCTTCCACTAAGAAGATAATAGAAGCACTCCTGGCCGAGCCGAGACAATTCCATCAAGTATTTCGCGTTGTTTACATGTATTGTAGAACTCAGTTTCCGACCGAGCCCATCAAGAGGCTCATCAAGTTTACGAGGCCACATTTACTGTTGAGAAGTGGAAGTTTGTGCCTGGGGCCTCTCATCTTCCTGCAAACCCTCCTGCTGAGGCAGATCCCCAGAGAGATCCACTATAGGACCAAAGAAGACATGCTCGTGATCCACACTCTGTCCCACGCCTCGACTCCTGGGCCCGCTCCACTAGTGCCTACAACCCACTCCTAATCTCTAGCTGACCCCAACTCCTTTTACCAAAGGGCATCTATTCACATCATTGCTCGTGATTTTCGCCATCATGGTCGTTGTCCGCATCATGGCTATTACACCAATCCTTCATATCAAGATGCCGCTGCGGCCGGCTGATGGCTCACACCGGTCATTCTTACTCATAATACAGTTGTCCTTGCCCAACATATAGCCATCCTTACTCAGGTTCAACAACACCTAGGCTTGCCACCTATCCCTCTCACTCCAAAGCAAAGAACAAATTTCTTTCGTGATCGCAATTATATCACCTGTCACCCAAGAAGAATGTACCCATAGATCAAGAAGATACCACCTACTCTAGCAAAGTTATCCCACTCCTCGCAGCCTTCAAATGGCCCACCAAATGCTTATCCTTCCGCCTCCTAGCCGTGGACAAGAGGAGGACAGGTTTCATCCCATGACTACTGAGGAGGTATCACTTCCTTTCGTTCGCTTCACCTGCACCCATTGAGGACAATGTCATATTCTATTGGGGAGAGTTAATGAAGGAAGTACCATTTATGTTTTGAGCAAGTCCGTGTTGCTTTAGTTGAATGGCTTACTATTTTTTTTTTCTTACAGTACAAGTATATGTTTTCAGTTTTTAATACATTTTTTAGTTGTTGTTTTCATTTCACACTTACGCAAAAAAAATTTGTAATGCTAAACTACATATGAGAAATTGAGTCTTATCCCCATATGGGTTGATGTTAGGATAATTGTTTTACCTATTTAAGTTGATGATCTGTTGAAATTGCTTCTTGTCTTCTTATTTCTTCCCTTTGAACTAACCACACACTGTGCACATTAGGCTTTATTATAAGCTGAAAAACTATCTTGCCTCCTAAACCCTGCAAAAGTATGGCCTACTATTTTTTACCACCTTTAATAGGTCGAGACCCACCGAATAAAAAGACAGGTCTTTAAAAATAAAATAAAAAAAGAAAGGAAAAAGAAAAAGAAAAAGAAAAAAGAAAAAAACTTGTGACACTTGCCTTGAAACCCGAGCACGGTCCGAGGGGTATATGGCGAAAGTCTTTAAAGAACGGTGCCCTAAACCAACTGGTTGGGAGTCACCGACTTTGTTGCTTATTACACGAGTGGATGGGTGGAGTTTAGCAATTTGTAGGTGCTGAAGTTTCAAGCTTATTATTAAAGTGGGAGTCACCTGAAGAGTTGAAGTAGTTGAAATCCTTATGACTTGATGCCTAAGCCTTAATTGGTTAAAGTCATCGATGGACCTCCTTCATGGACAATTATGAATTCAATTCCCTCAGCATTGCACCCTATATACAAAAGTTGTAAAATAAAGCTAGGGTCCTCATCTATTGAGGTTAGTTGAACATTATGTATGGAAAAGAACTAGGTTGGGGGGAGAGTACAGTTTGGCAGACTATGTTTGAAAGCGAATCAAGTTAACACTTAGGTTTTTATGGAAGGTTTCAGGTTGTTTTCCTAGGAGTTGACACTCTTTTGACACTTGAAATATGAATATTCTTAGCACACACTCTTCCTGAGATATTCTTTGGGTAAGATATTGGTAAGCTCTGTGAAAGTTTGAGCGTTATCCCCTCATTGTATTTACCAAACCATTTTTTATGTAGATACATATTTCATCTTTATTTTGATTGCTTTATTCTCCTTCTCATTTGCTAAGGGACTAGCAATGTGTCGGTTGGGGGGAGTGGTTACTACCTAAATAGTCTTGTTTCATACTCTTAAAAGTTAGGGTTTGAGCACTTTTGCATAATGTCAATAAATTGACTGGTGGCAGTTATTGACCTAGCAATGCTTTAATCAAATTTATAAGCGAGTTTTGTAGTTTTCAGACTATAAATATTGAAGATAGGGATCTGACTGAGCATGAAGAAATTAAATTGGAACTAGGTTACGAAGCGGAAGACCAGAATGAGAAGCATGCGGAGAAAAGCGTGAGCCACAGATTTCCCAGAGTTGCGGGAGATTGCGTGGCGCAAATTTTGTTGAATTTTTGTCCCTCATTTGTTGATTTCTTCACTTTTTGTCCCTGTAAGAGTTTATTGCCTTTGATTATTTTGGTAATTTGTTTAGTTTTGGTGGTATATAATCTCCAAAGTAGCACTTTGTAAAGGATCTTGAAAATCTTTAGGTATAATTTTTAGGACTCATCGAGCGAGCTCTAGTTTTTCTCTTCATTTCATACTAGCCCAGACACCCTGAGGATGACAACTCCGAGGATGAGTGGCTAAACTCCCTTCTTCCTTGAAGGAGAAGGCACTGGGCAAGGGAACCTGTGGCAAAGCAGGGCCCCTCATGTTTTCAATGTGGGTATTCTCTTTCATTGATGTTCTCTCCTTCAACCTTAGGTTTCGATCCCTTTGATTCACCTTGAATGGTTAGTCTATGGTAAGCTTTTACGACTCATTAGATGATTATTTCTAGATCCTGTGATGTTGATTAGTTATTATTTATGATCCATTGGAAGGTGACTCAAGGAGACAGGTTTTTAACTGACCAAGAACATTAATGGACATTGAATGCCATTTTCAAAGGATAGTTATTGAGGGTCAAGTTTCATAGCTAAGCCAAAATCCGATTCGGGAGGTAACTATATGTTACTATCCCTAATGCAAGGAAAAGACCCCGAGAACCCCTCATTTGCCCTATGAACCAAAGCCCAGTGACCTAATACTTTAAGGGAATTCTTTCGATATTTTACTTCACTTTGGTTCTGATTTCAGCTACCAAAAAGCCCACTCTTTTATCAGTCGATATCCAAGTATAATCATAGTGTAGCCATTCCCACGAAGAAAACCCATACATGGAGCGATCCTGGAACCCTTTGTACTATAGTAGCTTGCTACTCGGTACAAGGTGTTAAGTATAAATATTATTGATTCGAGCACCTACCCAGACTCTGGCTTACAAGTTAGTTCTCATCATTAAAGGCTGTTAATTAATTAAAATAATTAATAGGAGTCCTCATCATTAAAGACTCTTAATTAATTAGAATAATTAATAGGTGCCCTCATCATTCACCTCCACTTTTGAAGAACTCGTCCTCTAGTTATTTCATGATACCCAAGATTCATATATATTTGGAACAAGGTAAGTTCGACCCAACATTGAAGGTCTTTGAAATCTCATCCAACTTGATAAGTCAACCACACATATGCATTGTTGTTAATCTTCTTAACAATATGGTATGATCCATTATTTCTTTGCTAAATCTTTCTATAGTCATCTCTTGTCTTGTTGTCTTCCACCCATCACCTAGACGAATTCTGATTTGATGATAGCCACCCCTCAGGTCAATCTTGCTAAACCTGGTAACTCTGCCAACCCGTCGAAGCATAAATCCACCCTTAGAATAAAAATCTATATCGATAGTAATTTATTTGATCACCCTGCGGTAACACACATCAGCCAGCTTCCGTCTTTCTTGGCGTCGACAAGTTGGAACCGCACATGTGCTCATGGCACAGATATGCCTTACTTAGCAACTCTTCTACCTTCTCTCTTAGATTTTGTTATCCTTGGGAACTTCATTACTATGTTACATTAGTAAGAGAAACACGGAATCAAATCTATATATGGTGTTGTATGTACACATAGGAGGTAACTGTGTTAGATCCTCGAGAATCCTTATCATCAAATCCTTCAACAAGTCTAATCCTCCATCGAATTTGAGCCACGAAACTATATCTACCTTTCTACTTCTCCTTTTCACAACCATCAAATGCACTTCTTTTCGTCTCCTTACACTCGCCCATAAGTGAGGATGGCTCATAAATAATAGTTCCCCTTCCCTTAAGCATAAAGTCTTGGGTTGGTTCTCTCTCTTTTTAGTAAGTGATTCACTCTATGCGATCTCAAATATTTAGTGATATATACATGATTCGTACGGTAGGGTGATTCGGAATCAACAATATTTGTTTATATGTTCCTCCTCTCTTTGCCCAGTAGGTAGGCTATTGCGGTATAAGCGGTCTAAGGGTCGAACACGGGGATGAGTTTTCATCCCTGAATGATTTGCATCAGTGTTTGGAAAATGGTGAGGCTTTTGTTTGGATTTATGGATTTGGTTGAAAGCAGGGAGGTTGTTTGTTCAGCGGTCATTTGTAAGCTTAAATGAAAGTGTGAAATGGTAACCTTGAGGTTTGGGTCACTAGCTTATTAACATGGGGGGGTATTACAGGTGTCCTCGGGTTATTTCCTCGCATTAGGGCAAATGACATATAGTAAGCCAAAGCAGGATCTCTATTTAGCTATAAAACCTAACCACAGAACCACTCCTATTTGTGTCAAACCAAATGCAACATTTAAAGTCCCATTCGACTTGAAACCCTAGCATTTAACCTCATTTCCACGGCTCGTAAATGACATCTAAAGGATATCAGTGCATCTAGTGTTAAGCATGCACTGAACCCTAAAGCATGGCAAGTATTGACCAAAGGAACAACATTAAATGGTATTAAACCCTAGTTTGGAAAGTTGGGAACCATAAATGCGAGTACTGTGGCAGTGAAGCATGAGGACAACTGCGTGACCTGAAACCAAGCTAGCAACCCTCTGCTCAAAGGGTATGAGGCTTGTGACATCCCTTGAGTTGTCATCCTCGAGGGTGTTTAGCGGCCAAATGAAAAGAAGAGGAGAGAAGAAGAGCAAATAAAACCCTAAAATGAAAACTGCTTGGAAAAGCTGTATTGAATGAAGAAAAGTTGCTTAGGGTTCTACAGTTTGTGGGGTTTATAGTCTGACCAAAGTGTGAAATACAAAATTGCACAAAATATTGGCTTACATAGAGTGAAAATGGTAATACATCCAAACGGGGTCGTTTGGGATCGAGAATACCCAATCCACGAGGGGCGGGAATTTAAGCTGTGCGGGAGGGAATTTCGCTAGCATGGCGAATTTCGCTAGCCTAATGATTTCTCTAGCCTAGCGGAATTCACGGAGATAGCGAAATTGAGAAATTTCGCTATCAGCATTAATTTAAGTAGTAAAAATTTCGCTAGCCTAGAAAATTATGTGAGATAAGCGAAATTGGTTAATTTCGCTAGGCACGATAAATTTAAGCTAGCTAATGAATTTAAACCGTATTCGCTAACTAGCGAAATTTAATCTTCAGCTAAATTTCCCAATTTCGCTAGGATTGCGAAGGCCCAAGCTATGATTGAAATTTTCGCAATCCCAGCGAAATTTTTGCAATCATGGCAAAAATCCTGGGATTATACTGCTTCACCTTAGCACCTTTGCATCCTCCCTTTTGCCCTTTGCATCGCACTTTCCTTCAAATCCACTTCACATTGGTTCCAAATTTACATTAGTTAAAATCAATGCAAATCTTCAGCATTCAACACATCTCGACATTAAATTTCGAACTAAGCGGTGAGCTTGCAAAGTCTGAAATGGCAAAACAAACTCGAAATGGCATCAGTGGTACTAAGTGGACCTGAACACATCAATTGGCTTAATTGATATGATTAGTGCGCAAAAAGCACTCAAAACCTATCTTGAATAGGGCTCAAAATAGCACTTTTTGGGCACTAATCACACCCCCCAACCGACACGTTGCTAGTCCCTTAGCAATGCTAAAACAATAATGGGATGCATGCTGTGCTTTTACAAAAAGTGTATGTGGGTCAAAAAGTGTATGTATAGACTAGCTTTACCTTTAAAATGAACAATTTACACCACGTTTCAGCAGAGCATAGAGAACAAAAACCATATAAGAACAAGTTTTAGGGCAATGCCAATTTCAAAATCAACTTTGAATTTCACAAAAAATCTAATTGTTCCTAAAGGTAGCAGGTTGAGCCAATAAATTGCAAAGCTATTCCTCCCCAAACTAGCTCTTGCCGGCCTTAAACTGTTGACCAACCTAAATAGGATTAGCTACACTCTTATTTCTTTATTTGACCACATTATAGGGTGCAATGCTAAAAACTCGACTTCACCAAAGTAAAATTAATAACGAGGTCTGGAAATGACTCCCAACCAATTAAGGTTTAGGGCATCAAGCCAAAGGATCCTTGACCGCAAACTGCGGAGGCTTCACCGGACTCAGATGACCGAGAATTAAGCACCTACAACCTCCTACGCTCTACCCATCCACCCATTATAGCAGACACTAAGTCGATGACTCCCGACCCGATTAAGGTTTGGGGCATCGAGCTTTAAAGGCTTCGCCATACCCCTCGGACCGTGTTCGAGGGTTTCAAGTGACGTCATGACTTTATTCTTCTTTTCTTCTTTTCTTTTGCTTTTTGCTTTTTCTTTTCTTTTGGAAGACTACATTGCCTTCCTATTTGGGTAATACTAACTTTATTATGGGTTGTCGACATGTCTAAGGCGGCTTTGCAAGGCTAAGCAGTACATAATTTCACAACCTATTGGTACAATCGCGTGCTTGTGTGTGATTAGCTAAAGGGGGAATGTTCAAGGTTGAGAATGCTGAAATTTCAATTGACCAAAAACTAAATCATGCATGGAATTGTTCTATCATTAAGGTAACAAACAGGTTTTCAAATCTCCAACTAAAGGCAAGAGTAGGTACACAAAATGAAAACACAAAAATGAATTGCAAAAGTGTAGTCAAATGGAAATAGTGCTATAAAGCTTTTGATATAACCAAAATGGCTTAATACATGCTTAATATAGCTAAACATAACAAAATATCCTTTACTACTTATTATTAATACATGAATCTGTACAAAATGAGTAGGCGGTTGATAAAAAATTTGGCTTAATACAAAAACATGATAAAGACACTCTAACTCTACTTTTCCTCCCGGTCAAAATAAAGCATGTCATAGGGATAGGAAAGTTTAGAGGCGGAAGATGTGACCGCAATCGAGTGGAGGTGGAGGATGCAGTTCTTCTTTGTTGTGGCGACATGCAGGATGCTGGCTGCTGCTGGCTCATCTCTATGGTCGGGAACATGCGGGAGACCGAGGTGACTCATGTTCTGGCTGGGCATGGCGTGACCTTTGCCCCGAAGTGGTCTCGGCTCAGTCAATCTCGATCCGTCGACTCGTGTGAGGCTAGCGAACGTCTGACATCCGTAACACTGCTTGGCTCCACAGTGCGACATGAGCATTGCTCGAAGTCTTGTCTTTGTATATGATCGTAGGAGTGTCGGCGGTCTTGTGGTACGACGGGTGGAGGAGGAGATGGAGAGATATATGCGCCTTGGACTCCTCTCGACTCCACCTCGGGAGCATGAACATCTCTCCTCTGTGAGTCCTCTGCGTCCTCGTCCGATACCTCATCACAGTCCCCGCCCTTTGGAGGAGAAAAATAGGCATCACCATAGCTCGCTCAGAGTGGGACCCGAGGCATCGATCCTCAGCTTTCAATCCCGGGCTCCCTCTGGAAAGCCAGAATCACTCCCGAAGACTGGCTCAGCCAGTCTCGGCATCAACAAAGGTAGACTCTCTTGCCGAGCGGGACCCCCTTCGGTGGACCTTATCTTCAAAATGTAGTAGGCGGTCATCGCGACTCGGAGGACTGAACCGGGCCTGGGGATCGATCTGACCTCGGATGGCCCTCATTGCAGACGTGAGTCTTTGTAGAGAGAAAAATTTGGTCGGATCAGGTGATCAATGAGAAGCATCTGAGGCGGAAGCTGCCTCCGGAATAGTATGGGTCCAGCAATGGTGTCTTGGTAGAAATTTGCGGACCATCTCTCTGAGTCGGGTGAGGCGATCTCGATAACCTCGAATTGGCACACCTTGTGCCATGGGCTGATGGCTGCTATGTCGTAAGCTCGGAACTCCCGGTCGATCGTCGATCTTGAATCGGGCTCAGCGGTTCGGCGCTCCGGAGGTCATAGAATGGTAGAGCGAGCACCACCGGGGATAGTAAAGCGTCGTGACGTCGTAAACAGCGGAAGAGCTCGATGGTCGCATGGAATCCACTGAGCCAGGGATCGGCGATCGTAGGGACATCGTGTCGAACTCTCCATGGAAGTCTCTGGCGTGGAGTCGACGTTCCGGGAATCGGGTCCCAATGGCGGCCAGTGCTGATCCTCGGTGATGATAATGACGATGAGGTCTCTGCTGGGTGAAGGTGTCGGCTCAGCCACAGATGATGAGGACTCCCCCAGTGGTCACGATGTACGGGGCCCTCTTGGAGGGGCTGGGCCTCTGGATGTCTCGGGAGCGCGGTGAAGGGCCGGGGTCTATCCGGGTGCGGGTACCTCCACAGATCTGAGGCTCCTCGGGGCGCTGCGGGGTAGTGGAGGCTGAGACTGCTCACATCGCTTCAGTCTTGAACTGACCGAGGCTTGAGGCGGGACCCACCTCTGGTGCGAACCATGTATGTAGTCACAGAGGGAAGGTCTTGGGGGCTGAGGCTGGTAGTAGCAGTGGAGTGCTCTCTCTCCAGGCCCCGGACCCGGGCTCGAGGCCGGAACAAAATACGACAAGGCAGGCACGGGACGTGGGCGCATTGTAAGTATGAACAAGCACTAAACGGGGCTCACGGCTCAGACTAAGGAGGCTTTCGCCTGCGATGGGGCGGCAATAGGCAGGCATGCTTGGGAGGCGGCTGCTTGACTTCGGCGATTCTTGAGTCTGGCAAAGGCGGCCGTGGCTGTGACAGCCGCTGATCTGCGGTAATTGGCTGAGGGGGAGTGGCTTTGAACAAGTGGCCGTCCTTGAGCCTCCCCCTTTGTTTTAAATAGAGCTTTGAAGAGGCTAGAAGAGCCATTGAGCCCCGAATTTCGCTAGTATATGAAACACATTAAATTGGATTTTCAACATTAAAATATAAATAATACTAAAAATAAAATTATTATATTAAAATATATTTAAAAATCTAATATTAAATAATATTAAAATAAAATTACTTAAAAGAAAGTTACTAAAAATAGAATCTGCCAAAATTGACCAAATTAAATAAAAGCCAAAAAATTTTGGGCTGCGGTGGTTTCATTTGACACCAAATCAATGAAAGCCAGCTGAAATACTGTGGAGGTCAGAAGGAGGAGCTCCTTCACTCCGGCAGTGGCCTGTGCTACTGTCTTTATGCTTGATTCCTCATTGTTGATTCCCTTCTCACATGCTGAATTTGGGCTGACCAATTTCTTTGTAGTGATGACTGATGGCAACTCCCAAACACCTGCTTCACCTTGGTTAGCTATTCCTTGCAATTCATGGACATTTGGCTTCCCGAACTTCACGATCCAAGCGAAGCGGAGACTTCGTTGTTTCCTTCCATTTTCACCTTCATTTGGTTTTGTGCTTGTGGCCCCGAATGAAAATATTCGGCTCGATGTCATGTTGTTGTCAAATGCAAATTTGCATGACTCCATTCGGCAATTGATAATTGCATTGGTAGTAACCAAAAATGGTGCTTCGGGATAATTGACACATGATTGGGCCCACTTGCAATTAACCGATTGTGAGCACTACAAAGTCTCTTGGATAAAGTAGAATTTGTCTACCTTGACCAACACATCCTCAACTATCCCGCCCCAGGGATCTTCACCGTCGATCGGCGATGATAGAGTGATGTTGGTAGGTTTAAGCTCTCGAGCCTGGCAGCATACTGCTTGGTATGGCGTGGAGGTTCACCTTGGCCCACTAAATCTACTTGGTGCTTTGTGCATGCTAGTCCCGCAGTGTTATTTGAAATTGTAGGAGATCCCGGATCCTTGTACTTAACTGGGTTCTTGCTTTGGATTATGGCACTGACTTGCTCAGTTAGAAATGCCTTTTTCTCAATGCCCAACCCCTTTTTGATTGTACAAAGATCTTTCAAAAACTTTGCATAGGCAGGGACTTGTTTGATGATGTCAGAAGGGGTATGTTGACCTTCACACCCTTGTAGGACTTCCCGGGATGCACACTTTCTTCAGGATGCGCTACAACTTTCTTTCTTAGTGCACAGGGGAAATGGGTGGCATCTGATTGCTTCATTGAGTCCTCATTGATGATCACTCTCCTCTGAGGGCTCGGCTTCCCCATTCCTTGCATGTTTCTTGACGGTACTTGGGCGGTTGCTCTGTTCTCTTCCACTCCTCGGGTGATTATGGACTTACTTCATCCATTCTGAATTCTTCGGATGAACCTACCTCGTGGACTCCTTCCCGGATTTGGCGGTGTTTGGGAAGGAACCTTCTCTCTCACAATACCTCCCGAATATTGTTGATCTTTGTGATTGAAAAGCTGAGGTTGTCTATTTTTTGTTGATTGCTCTCAAAGCCCGTATTCTTTGTTCGGTGTACTCTCTGAGTGTCGATCCTTTGTGCAGTGTGCATTGATCCTTTTTGTTCTTCCATAAAATTGCCCCACCACCTTGCACCGAGTCGGTATAGCTTGTTCAACGGGTGAAGAGGATGTTGGCCGGTGTGGTTGAATGAGGAACCAGCGTGGTTTGGCACCTGGGAGCACATAGGCAGGGGGATTGGGTTTCTAGGAGAGGTTAGGGTGATTCTTCAATTAGATTGTCGTATGCAGTATGGGCGTTAGGTTGTGGCTTGTATTGGCCACGGCATTAGCATCTTTCGACATCAAATCCTTCAACGATGGGGCACTCGGATGATTTTCTCTGGATTAGCAGTGGGTTGGCGGTGAATGGGTTGGCTTTATCCACGTGTTTCGATCCAACTGCCTGCACTCATGGAGCGCTTTCCTTCTAACTCCTCCGCTTCCCTAGTAGGGTGAAATTTTTGCTGCATTTCTATGTCCTCAGAAAGTGTAAAAATTCCTCCCTTTAGTGTTGAGGCCTCATTTTTCTCTACCTCTCTCGGGTTTGGCTCATCTGACCCTTGGAAGTTTCAGCCACATAACTTCCGAGAAATCGTAGCCGTCCCGGGATTTTGCCAAAATCACCTCCACATGGTTTCTTGTTTGCTTCATGAGGGACATACCATTATAAGAAGTGGTTCACTAACATCCAGTGTCGAAACCATGATGTGGATAAGCACTGATGGTCTCCATGTGAATCTCTCGGCGTGGTAGAATTTCTACCGTTTATGTAGTTTGAAAGTGTAGATCTGCCTCTTGGCTTGTTGGTCTTAGTTGCGAAGAATTTCTTCAAAAGTCGGTTTGAAGATCGGTGATTCACGATCGTTCTCGGCCTTAGTGAATTGAGCCAAATTTTGCCTTATCCTTGATTGTCGGAGAAATGCTTTGGCTTGAGCAAATCATGTATCGGTTATACCTCACCAAAGTTATGCATACTTCCTCAATCCCGTGTATGTGTAGATAAGGATTCTCATTCTCCATACACTGGGAGGAGGAGATAGTAGGAGAGCGGGGAGCCCCTTGGTAGGGTCCTCTTTGCCACATCTTGACGGTATGATGCAGGAAGGAGCACTAACTCTCGGAGGAATCTGTATATGGTCCCTCATTGACTGTCATTGTTGGATTCACTAGAGTACCAGGGCGACTTTCTTTGTTCTTCAGTGAAGGATTCATATTTTCACTGTGTACAACGGTTCGCAACTTTGTTCAAGTGGGTGTCTTGATTCTTTGCGGTCTACCGGGTGTCTCTATCGGTGCATACACACAGTACACAAAATTAGACACATGAAGAACAAGCAAACTTGCAGGTCGATGTTAGTTAAAACAAAAGCGAGGCGTGAAACAACCGATCTCGTGCTTGGCTAAGTAGTGAAAACTTGATTCTGACAAGCGTAATTCAAAAGGGTCTAAAGGTCACCTACACTTGTAATAAGTTACAAGTACACTTCAACTCATCATCGTAGTTTGGCACCATCCGGCCCAGCTCCATTTGATTCGTGCCACGGTAGGGTGATTCGGGTCGACAATATTTGTTTCCACATGTTCCTCCTCTTCTTGCTGCGTAGTATTTCTTGCAATATAAGCGGTCATAGGTCGAACACGGGATGGGTTTCATCCTGTAGTGATTTGCATCGGTGTTTGGAAATGGTGAGGCTTTTGTTTGGATTTGTGGATTTGGTTGAAGAACGGGGAGGATTGTTTGTTCAGCGGTCAACTATAAAGCTTAAATGAAGTGTGAAATGGTAACCTTGAAGGCTTGAAGGTTTGGGTCACTAGCTTGACAACATGGGGGTATTGGCAAGGTCCTCGGTTATTTCTCGCATTAGGCAAATGACATATAGCCAAAGCCAAAACCGATCTCTATTTAGCTATAAAACCTAACCCTAGAACCACTTTACTGAGTCAAACCAAATACTAAGCATTTAAAGTCCCATTCGGGGCTTTGAAACCCTAGCATTTAACCTCATTTCCACGGCCAAATGACATCTAAAGGATATCAAGCAGACGAAGGTTAAGCATGCACGAACCCCAAAGTATGGCAAGTATTGACCAAAGGAACATTAAATGGTATTAAACCCTAGTTTGGAAAGTCAGAACCTATAAATGTGAAAATCTGAATATCTCAAAGCATGAGGGACAACTCCAAAGGTTCCAAAACCAAGCTAGCAACCTCCTCTTCATACATGAGGCTTAGCAAGCATCCCTGAGTTGTCATCCTCACAAGGGGGGCAGTTTGCGCCCAAGAAAATGTTAAGAGGAGAGAGAAGAGAGCAAATAAAACCCTAAAATGAAAGCTGCGGGAAACTGTCTTGAAATTAAAAGTTGCTTAGGGTTATGGGCAAGTTTCAGTGGGCTTATATAGTACAACCCAAAGTGCAGTCATAAAATTGCCAAAATATTGGCTTACATAGCGTCAAATTGGTGAATACATCAAAACCGGTCGCTTCTTTGGGACTGCTAATACCAAAATCAATGTATGTGAATTCCTCACGATGAGACTCTCGCAAGATAGTTTAAAATTCCTCATTTAGTCAATAAATTTTGCAGCCTAGCTAAATTCTACAGAGAGATATACATGAATTGAGAAATTTCGCTTATCATCATGATTTTCGCTAGCTAATAAATTTCGCTAGCCTAAGAGAAAATTATGCGAGATAGCTGAATAGTTAATTTCATTAGGCACAAGAATTTCGCTAGCTAGCGAAATTTCAAGTAGCCTAGCGAATTTTCTCATTTTCGCTTAGGATACAAATTTTCGCTATGATTATAAATTTTCACTATGATTATGAATTTTCAAAGATCCCAAATAAATTTTCGCAATCATAGCTTAAAACTCGATTGCCCTGCTTCCCGCTTAGCACACATCGTATCCTCCTTTTGCCACTGCACGTACTTTCCTTCAAACCATCACATTGGTTCAAATTTTATTGGTTAAAATCATTGCAAATCTTCAAAGATTCAAAGACACTTCCCGGACAAAACTTCAAACTAAACGGCTGAGTTTGCAAAACTCGCAAAATCGCCAAAACAAACCTCGAAATGGCATTAGTGAATTAAGTGGACTCGAAATTCACATCAATTGGCTTAATTGATATGATTAGTATGCAAAAAGCACTCAAAACCTATCTTGAATAGGGCTCAAAATAGCACTTTTTGGGCACTAATCAATACATTCACCCACTTGCTACCATGTGTACATCTCTGATAAGCATAAGAAATATATCGCTCATAGTTTGAAGGAAAATCTCCCTCGTAATGATTGGGTTTCCATCCTATCCCATGTTTGAACTCGGATAACGCCCCTCTCTCATCCTTGTCTCCTCAATCTATCCCACCATACTGACATGCTTCCTTTTAACCTATAAGCAACAAATCTAACCTTATGTTCTCAGGCAAATTTGATATATTCAAAGAACTTATTTCATCTCACCAACCAATCTAAAAACCCTCAATATCAGGATTTACAACTAAAGTTAGGTAGATATCTACCTTTAGTTTGTATTTACTATCCTCTTTTGTAAGTTTTGTTGCCACGCTCTTCCTCCTCTTATGTAGAGCCTTTCTACATGGATTCGCAAATTCACCAAAGTCGGTTTCATCCAAGTGTCATAAAATATTGATTAATTGATCGATTAACCAAAGTTTAGCTCATCATCAATGTATGGTCTTTACGTATTTGAGGAATTGGGTCAACCATTGGCCGCCTCAAGGTTACTCCCTCCCTTCAACACTATTAAATAAGTTGTTCCTATTCCCTGAACACTCGCAAACAATTCACATAGTCATTCAGCTGACTTCTGGCCATCAGCTGCTCAAGATTGTGAGTTGACGTTCTCCGGTCTTCGATTGCACTCCAAATAGTTGTTAATCCCAATCTTCGCCTTAGATTGGTCGGGCTTCACTAGCAATTAGTATTAGCCATCGATTGGGAGAGCCCTGCCAGATACCACTTGACACAACGTGTAACATGGCATCATCAAACGAACAAATCTCCAAGAAAAGTCTCAATTAAGAAAACACAATCTCAAAGAGATTTAGCAAAATTTGCTAGGTTTTGATTATTGAATAAAAGTAATATTGCTTACAAAGATATAATGACTAAGTATTTATAGAGGCTCAAAGGAATCCTTGCTAAAGAAGAATCCTACCTAAACAAGGAAACTATAATACTTGATGGACAAGAAAAAGTAATTAATTCTAATTAATCAAATAAAACAATTAAAAGATAAAGATCCTAGGAGTCCTCATCAGTAAAGGCTCTTAATTAATTAAAATAATTAATAGGAGTCCTCATCATTAAAGACTCTTAACTAATTAAAATAATTAATAGGTGCCCTCATCACCCACCCCTTATCTCTATCCTCCACCTTCATCTTCAACACCTTCGGCACCACTCCACCCACCCCACTTCCCTCATGTTCCTCCCCTCCCTCATCCTCTATACCTCTCTCTCCTCCTCCACCTCCACCTTCACCTTCACTTTCACCTTCAACCTGAACCTTCGACTTTCGTCATTGAAGAAATGAGAAAATTTCTCTCTTTTTCTCTTTCTCTCGTTCTTTCTCTTTTTCAATCCCAACAACCAAATGGAGTACAACAGAAATACATCGACAAAAAACCGAGCTGGGGAATTGAAAGATTTAATCAAAAGCGTCTAACCCATGTTCCGCCACTAATTTAATGGACCAATAACGTTTCTCGTGCTAAGACACCATCTGAATTTACAATGAAAGCAACAAATCAAGAGATATGAAAATAGGATTCAAGGGTACCCAAGAAAAGCCATTGACTTAAAACAGATGAATCTTATAATTGAGAAATAAACCTAAAGAGAAAAAAAAAATTCCTGATTTTTTCTAATTTCTATCAAGATCATCACTAAACTTGTTTTATAAGGGCTATAGCTTTTCCGACTTCTCTTTATTCAAATCATCTCCTCCAATCCGGCCCAATTTATTTTCTTTATAATAAGCTCACATCCACACCTCGCCTCCCACTCAAATTCCTCAATCCTCCTCGATATTTCCATTGTCATCATCTCTCTACAATGGAAGAATCTGCTAAAGTTTAGCATGTAACAAAAGCTTCTTATATTCAGAGTGGGTAGAGACGGGAATTCTGAATGTAACAAAAGTTTAGCCTATAAATTTCTGCTAAAGAACAGTACCTATTCGAGATGAGTGGGCAGTGGAAGTTGAGATTTTTAGATCCAGATCGAGTACTTTTGGAGCCAGAAAACTGACGGAGAAAGTCGATGTTTATGCATTTGGGTGGTGTTGTTGGAAGTTCTGTCGGTAAGACCGCCGATATAGCATAGTCTTGCACATATCATTGACCCTTATTTGATGGGAAAAATTGTGCTTGAAAGATTGTGTCGACTGCTCCTCTTGCTTGACCTCCATTGATGAGCTTAAATTACATAGAAAAAAGAGAAAGAGAGAGGGGTGCGAATAACTTTGGATCAATTAAAATTTTGGGTCAAAATGGGTTGATCCATCGGTACAGCAGCAAAATCCAAAGTTGCAACACCAAAAGAAAGGTCGCGACATCACAGCAGTAATGTCGCAACATAAGGAGCGACTAGGGCAAACTTTTGGGCTTTTCGAAGTCCGCATTATCCGACTCGTTTTCAGGGCCCATTCATTAAGGCAAATAAATAGAAGCTCCTAGGGTGGAGTGCACATCAAATTTTGAGGGACCAATCAAATTTCTTAAGAATCAAGAGAAATGCTTTTTGTGTGTGTGTGTGTGTGTATAAATATATAGACATCCATAGAACATAAAAGTGTTGAAACTTTGTGTGTGTATATATATATATATATTTCATCTTAGATTAAAGTAGTAGATCTGGAGCTAAAATATCTCGAGCTTCATTTATGTCTAAACTTTATGAATTTGGAGTTATTTCTGAACCATTTTATGCTTTACTAAGGCTTCATGAATTTGTTTGATTAGCTAGTCATTATCACTTTGATCTAGTTATGAGAGGCTAAGCTCCCTCTAGCAAGGGATTAATTGTTTTAATTATCATTTTGTAGTATTTAAATGAATGTTGTGGGTTTGAGTATTGGATTGATTTAATGGAATTTTTCTTTAAAAGAACTGTTCTGAGTATCAATAGATCATACCCAAAAAATGTTGTATATTTACTCTAATTTCTAGGATCCCTCTAAGTGACATAGAGATGGACTACCTGAGAGCAAGGAGCAGTAAATTAAGGGTATACTAGGTTGGGATATCTTAGAACTAATGCATTCTAAATCACTAAGGATTAATCATGGGTGATGTCTCTAACTCTCCGACTTCAAGGATCCTTTTTTGCGATGAGAAATGTTTTTCCCGAGGCATAAGGACCATCCGATGAGTAATCATTTTAATATTCAGAGAGTTCATTTCAGTTTGATAGAATGTTTGTGCTTTTGTAATATGGGAGTGATTATTCTAACTAAATTGGTACTGGGATGCTTTACAAATCACGAGGCTTATGTTATCCCTGTCTATGGTGTGCAAGTAGACTCAATCTTCGAGAAATGGCTATGAAGTAATGGTGGTGAAAATAGCCAAAACTTAGAAAGATGATCGAATCTTAAAAGTTTCGTCTATATCCATTGACTGTCTTAGAAGTCATGGTGTTCTGCAAAGAGTGAAATGTATATGTCATGAGGTAATTCCAAGGCTATACCATCATTCCTGACAAATCAAGAATTCAAGTCCATGACTATATTTTTTTTTTAACCTTAAGCAGTTTGATAATCATAACAATGATCCCATTCCTAGTGTTATTTCAACTCAGTGAAACCTCTAATCCGTTTAGCTTAAATTACTCTTTTCATTAAAAGAAAAATATAAAAAAAATACTTTCATTCATTTATGCTAGTTTGTCCAATCTTTCGTTAGAGTCTGGGAAGAAACATGATCTGAGAAAAGAGGTACTTGATCTTTAAATTTTCTCATCAATCCTTATGGGAATGATATCTGGACTTATAATCCACTTTATTACTTGTATGACCTATGCACTTACAGTGATTTAGACCAAATTGAATTTTAAGTATATTATCAAAAGCAAACAAAGAGAAAAACCTAGACACTGGGCCTAATTGCTTTTAGCATTGTTGTTGTGGATTGAAACTGTCCTCGTAGCAAGTCAGAAATGAGTCAACATATTAGTTTGGTCAATAACAGTTTTGGCACACTACGGCAGGCTCGAAACTAGTCCTTGTAGCAAAGCAAAGAAATTTGCTTTATAAATATATGGTCTATTAAGTTTAAGGCAAGTGTCACGTGGATTGAAGTAGAAGTTTTAAGATCAATATTCCAATCAAAAAGAAAATTTCTAATTTGGACACTTTACTTTTTATCAATTTTTTAGAAAAATTAAAAAATAGTTATAACTGAAAGAGGTGGATTCAGTGCATGTCTTTCTTTTATGCTAACTATTTTATAATCAAGTCTATCTAGTAAACTTACTTTGATTTTGTGTGCTTTAATGAATCTTACATGTATAGAAGAAATACGAGCTAATTTATCACACTAGACACTGAGCTAGAGAGAGGACAATCAGAAATCAAGAAAGAGCAAGAGCAGAGCGTAAACATCAATCATGGTAGAGATCAAGGAGAAGCTAATCAAAATAAAATTAATTGTTGCAAATTTAATAGACTTTAGCAGAGACAAAGAGGACAATGGAAGACTTCTGTGAGACCAATGATCATGGATAATGTTTTTGCATTACAAACAACTATGTAAAGCAACAAATTTTAATGGAAACCTTCCTCATTACTATGGTGCACAGGAACTAATTCATCGGGCATCCAAGTGAGGATCCAAATGAGCAAATCGAAAGGCCTCGAGGATGGCCAACATCAGAAGCCGAATGGAGTCAATCCAAATGTGATCAACCACTATTCCATTCTCTCTCACGGATACGGGCAAACATTGCCTGAGTCCTTACCTTATGGATCAATCAACAATTGAGAGGAGCTGGTAGAGGTTAATTTAAGCAGATTTTTCCTTCATACTTACCTCGACATAGAGGAGAAATTATTTGCTTTCAAACAAAAGGAGGATGAATCCTGTATAATGTGCTTCGAGACACAGAAACCGTTTGAGGAGATGTCCAATGTATGGTATCGAAAGAGATATTCTGATGGATATCTCTACTATGCCATGAACTACACTTCGAAAGGAACTGTGGATCCATCCTCTAGAGGTGCATTCAGAAGGAAAAGTGTTGAGGAAGCTACTCAGCTTATAGAGGAACTAGCAAATAGCAACTACAAAGCTCCATCTGAAGCTTCATGGAGCGAGTAAAAATGAGAGAAGGTGGTACCTAGTTTGAACAAATTTCAACCATTGAAGCTAAGCTAGACATAATTCGATGAATTGATGAATAACCAAGAAAGAAAGGTCATTCAAATTCCATGAGGTGGGAATTGTGGAAGGAGCTGAGCAAAAAATCATAGTTGAACAATGACTTGCTCATGAAGGTCCATACCATGTTGAGGAAGCTTAATTTGTTAATGGGAATAAGAGCTATAACTCCAAGCCAAATAACAACCTTCCAACATACTACACCCCAACCTTGAGGAACCATGAGAACTTTTCTTATGGAGGTGGAATGCAGCAGGGTCCAAGACCAGCTCATAATTTCCAGCAGAATTATGCTCCACCTGGTTTCCAAGGACAACAACAAGGTGTTCAAAGAGCAAACACTCAAGGACAAAGGATATCTCAATCCTTTGAATATCAAATGTTGAATTTTATGTCTGAGAACAAGAGGATATTAAACCTGCATAAGCAAAAGTTTGTCGAAATGATGTTGTTTGTAGGCCAACACAATCGTAGCCAAAGCCAATAAAAATGCTTCCTAAAGAACTGGAACCTAAGTAGGGTACTCGGCCCTTGCTATTCGAATTAGTCTAGGGACTCATTAGTGATAAAGAAGAATCCAAAGGACTATGTAGCTATTATAATCGTAGAAGTGGGTAGAGAGTTGAAAAGCAAAGAAAGAATTTTCAGAAGAAATAATAGACTAAGGTTGAAAATGAGAGGCAAATCACCAAGAAAAAGGAGAACAAGAAAAGCATAACTGGGCTATCAAATGAGATTGAGTAGATGAAAGAGCAAGGTGAAGTGGCCAAAGAGGAAAAAGTGTAGAAGGAGGAAGTGAGAGCTTATCAACCTCCTATCCCATTCCCTAAAAGACTGAAACAATCCAAGTTAGACAGTCAATATGCAAAATTCATGACTATGTTCAAGAAGCTGGAAATCAACATCCCTTTTGCTAAGGCATTAGCTTAAAAGCCACATTATGCAAAATTTATGAAGGACATCATCAACAAGAAGAGGATGTTGGATGAAAGGGGAGTGGTGAGCTTATCAACCAACTGTAGTACTATAATTTAGAAAAATCTACCTCAGAAAAGCAAGAGATCCAAGAGCCACAATACCATGCACCATTCTAACTTTGAGTTTGGTAAAACTTTTATGTGATTTTGGTGCAAGCATTAACTTGATGCCTCTGTCAGTGGTAAAAAGATTAAGTTTGGGGGAGTTAACTCCCACTACAATGTCCCTACAGATGGCAAACAGGTCAATGACTCAACCTGAAGGCATCCTGGAAGATGTGCTGGTGAAGGTGGGAAAGTTCATTTTCCCAATTGACTTTGTTGTTATTGATATAGAGGAAGACAAGAGGATTCCACTTTTGCTTGGCAGACCATTCCTGGAAGAATACGGTGCCAACCCTTGATGTATATGAAGAAGGGGGAGCTTACCCTAAGAGTTGGGACAGAAGTAGTCCACTTCAAGCTTAGCAAAAGTCTCAAGCAACATGATGTTAAACAAGCTAAATGTATGAGAATTGACAGTGTAACTCTTGATTGTAAAGATAACATTATGATTTAATGAAAGAGAACTCATTTGATGATTACATCTTTTCTTCACCTATAATGATGAATTTAAGAAGGAAGAGTCAATTATAGAAACTATTTTGAGCTTAAATGAAATAAGGCTACGCATAATCTAAATGTGAGAAGAAAAGTCCAAGCTAAGAAAAAGCTCGGGATGGTCTTGTACTTTTAAAAGAATGCCAAAGATCCAAGTATGTGTTTGTGAGAGCGGCACATCACGCTATAAAGATGTTGCTATCATCCTTGGGCTCCGTATCCACGGACCAACAGTCACCGGGACATGCGTGTTCGATGTCGCAGAGTTGTGTCGAGAGCTACTCGATGTCATAAACCCGTTGATTCTCTCAAAGGTTCTGCTATCTCCATACAGTGGTTATGTGATCAGTTATCCACCCCAAAGACTCGACGATAAGGTCACTTTAGACGGCGCGCAAGTGGTATCATCTTAGCATGACTGAGCCTTCTTGTTTGGCGGACAAGAAGGAGTGCATGGTCCATTTTTGTTTTCTCCCACTACTACGAGATTTGACGCATAATGTAAATGTATAGTTGTAAAGGCAAGACTAGCACAGCTTATATCGAGAGTTAAGTACTGAGCTACCTTGAGTTCTACACGCTAGATAATGGGGCCATTACACTGCAGGTATCCATAACTTTATTTTATTACATACAAATTCATATACGCAACACATCATTAGTTTGCTTACTTTTTGTTTATTTTTTATTCAGCTTTGGTCTTAGGAGAGACTTCACGTGGGACAACCCGACTAGCGACTCAACAAGCACACTCCGCCACCTTTAATTGTTCATGCCTTGCATGATGACGACGTCGATGGAGACGTAGCTGAGACACGACTGAGCCAGAGCCAGCTCTTCCATTGGGGTGTAGGTGGGGAGTACCTTTGACACGAGTGCATAACCCATCCAGTGTACTCCTTCTATACCGTAGATCTCAAATGAGATGGCGTAATTGCGGATCGTAATGGTATATGTAAATGTAGATGGTTTTATAGTATTTAATTGAATGAATCCGTATCTACTAACATTATTGGATTTAAAATGGGGGCTGTAAGCCTTATGGTGTTACATGTCGTAGAGTTGGTTGAATTAAGTACTCTGAGCATTCGCTTGGTCAATAGGAGATCCGCGACAATGTCACCGCTATATGTTTCTGTGGGATTGTTAAGTGGAACTGGCCCGCAGCGAGTCTCAGGCCAATTGGGGCTATACTGTGAGATACCCATCTTACTCTTATGATCAAGAGCTACATAGAGTGGATGGACGTGGAGGGCTTCGCTCGGATTAGATGACGTATCATGCTTGATACGTTGCCTTATGGGATACGCGAGCATATAGGATCATCACCGCATCCCCTATGGAGGGTATTATAGACTTCCATGATCCATATATGCATCGTCATATTACACAACGTTTTATGACATCACCACTCCATAGGGATGATATGAGTATCATACTACAGCCGGTACTACTCTAATTTTGGTAAGTTAGAGCCTTGTGTTTATAAAGTGCTTTAAAATTTGAAAATAGACTATGTATTTATAATTGTTTGGTTGGTTCTTTTTTGTGATATTTGGTTCCGTCGACATAGCTATCGATCTCGTGGAGGCTACATGGATTGGTACGCATTTACATCATATTGTTAGATCAAGTTACACTAGATCTAGAGGAGCATCACATCGCTGACACAATCAGAGGCACTTACTTCCATGGTGGACTATCCATTAAACCTCCGATGTCATCCACTCTAGTTCGTATGCAACCTATTCACGAGGTGTAGGAGAGGGAGAGTTGACTCCAAGAAGGTCGTGGTCTAGATGTATGGGCGAGGTCATGGTCAAGATGGTGAGGAGGTCATTGTACAACTCGAGCGACGCTGCACCACACCCACCCCACCTCTCAACATGCCCACTCTAATATTACACCCAATACTTCCATACCCCCCATACTTACCCATCACCCGATACTTCCATACCCCTATACTTACCCATCATCGATACTTCGATATATGCCTCCATACTTACTATATATTACCCGATACTTTCATACTTCCCATACTTATCACCCATCACCCTATATACTTTTATACCCCCATGACTTATATATATGACCTTCCATACTCCCTCTACGCATTTATACCATTTACCATCTCCGATGTCGCCAAAGCCAGCTTCTATGGCAATAGATATCACCTTATCATCCCACCCTTTATCATCCCCTATATTGCCTCCCATCGATGAGACATATGAGACCATGGTTGACCTTGTATCAGAGTTGGGTGCACTTCCACTAGGGCGACCACGCTCCATGTACATGTCGAAAGCACTTCATCCATCACCGCCGGTTCCATCAGCCCCATTTGAGATTGTACGAGCCCAGTAAATCAACCAAATATGTATTATAGGTGGCGTCCTAAGAGAAATATCAAGACTCCATCTCTCAGGGGACCTTACTGATATATGTTTATATTGTATATATTGGATATTTGTATAGATTTTTTTATATAAGTTTATATGATTTGGTTTATATATGAAATCGTAGTTTCTGTTTACTAAATTGGTTATAATTTTGATGTATATGGGTTATGATTTATATATTCTTGTTCTCGTACAAAACTTTCGCCAATTGTTAGGTGTAAATCATACTTGCATTTAGGGTGAAGTGAAGCAAAGGCCAAAATACATGGCGTGTTGAAGTAAAGGCATTGTTTCAAGGCAAAGGAATGTCGAGGCGAAGCAGTTTGCCAATGCGAAGGGATAGATTCGCCGAGGTGAAGCAGTTCGCCAAAAAAATTTGATAAAATTTTCTTCAAAAGCCGCTATCCTGAACAATGGCATTTTGATTAATGATAAAGCCGTTGTTAAGGACAACAACTTTTGAATAAAATTTTCTTTAAAATCCACTGTCCAAGACAATGGATTTATCTTTAAAAAAGAAATTGTAAAACAGTATGAGACAACAACCTTGCCGAGGTGCTCTACGTGACCGGTAAACGAACTAGATCAAGTAAATAGTTTCAAATATACATTATTTTTAAAAAAATTTTTACAAAAGTATTATTTACGTCCAAAACTCTTAAAGTGGATCAGCCTTTTACATGTTTCCCACCCAACTTGACTGAGACTTTGATTTGTTGTTTTCAGGGACTATTATCCACACATGTCATGCCTTTGTTAGTAGAATTTAAATTAAATGCTAGTCATGTGGTGGCTAATAAAATTTAAATGTTGTATCAGACCTCAATTTCCATCCCCTCAACACTTGCATTTATCCTATGGCCGGTGGAGCTGTTTCTTGGAGAAGTGTCAAATAGACTTTGATTGCCACTTCTACCATGGAAGCAGAGTTCGTCTCTTATTTTGAGGCTACCTCACAAGGTGCATGGCCTAAGAGTTTCATTTTGGGCTAGAGTTGCGGGATTCTATTTCAGCTATCGAGGATTTTCTGCATAACTCGCTATGTTCTTAGCTAAGAATACCAAGAGTGGAGTTGTGCCAAGCACATTGGACAACAAATACTTAGCCATTAGAGAACATGTTAAGAAAAGAAAGGTCATTGAACATATTAGTACTGAAGTCACGATTGCCGATCCTTTGACTAAAGACATGCCACCAATGAAATTCATAGATCGTGCATACAACAGATTGTTCCTTGTATTTGTATACATATTCACTATGAACTTTAAGATCTAGTTATTTTCTCATTCTTTCATGTGCACTTTAATTCATTTGAGAAAATATATTTCATTAGACCTAGAATAAACATAGTTCATTAAGTTTTGTTACCACATTAAGTAATTTCAGTAGTTTAAATGGATTGTGATACATAGTTGATAATACTCATTATTAGAGGACCTATCTCTATGATTCATGTATTTTTGTTACTCAAATATTTTGATTAACTTTTGCACTAAGTGGGAGAATGTAAGATTTTGAAGTGGTACAATGTTTGATCACTAAGTTTAAACTTTTGAAGTTCTAAAACTTGAATTTCAAAGTGGTGATGATTCATAATCGATATGATTCTTTGACGGAGAATCTATAAATACATCTAGGTCCTCTTGCTGCTTCACTTGAAATAATTCATTTTTAAGAATACCATCGTATAGTGAGAGCAAATCAAGGAAAAGTCATAAAGTTATTTAGAGGTTTAGAATTTCAGAGTTTCATGATTTCAATTGCTGGAGGTATGTAAAATCCTATTTTGTTTCATGTTTCCATATTAGAAACATGTTTAGGATGATGTATATGTTTTACAGGGTAGCTTTATACCAAGACTTGCATACCAAGGGGACATCCAACAACACTCCAATCCCAACTATTTTTAAAGATATCCACTAAAAGGTTCAGGTTAGGATCTTCCCATTTTCCTCCTCTCTGATAGGAAAGGAAGAAAAGAATGTTTGAAGATTTAGTGTATATCAAACCATATGCATGAAGCTTACTAAATACCAAACCCGTGCCTAGGTCATGAGATTTACTCCTCAAGTTTTAAGTAAGAAGTGGGGATATGGCAGATGGTGGGGAGGCACTGGGCTTTTAATAGCATCTTACCATTCACCAACCTTTCAACTTCCAAAGTTCATAAAATTATCTACACATCCATATGTATATGTCCAATCAATATCACTGTCTTTTTTAGATGACTTTGACTTGAATAGCTGGAATAGTCGAACTATTGCATGTTTTCATGGTATTAATGGAAGAATAAATATTAAATATAATTCTTGTTGCTTAACACCAAAAGGTTGGATCGTTTCATCAGCTATCCAAGTACGCAAGTGTACAAGGTGGCCATCATTATCCTTCCACATTCGAGAACTTAAGGTTAAGTATTTTTTAATATGGGGCATTTTGGTCATATTAACAAAGAAAAAATATTATGTTAATCTTAGTATTGGTTATCTATATAGCCTCGTATTTTAGCAATTTTAAACAATCTATATATATATATATATATATATATATATATATATATTAAGATAAGTGTTTCATGAGTAGGTTTATTAAACCAATCACTCCAAAAGATACATGAAAGTGATTAGGGATTCATAAACAAATTATAGTTTGATTTGTCAAAGAAAGCTATAAAATTATATGCTCGAGGAAATCAAAACTTCCATTAAGTGGACTCGTTATGATTTGCACTCTATTATCCTGGATTCAAGCCGTAATGGTGCACACAATTTCCCACCAATCTACCTTGGTTTTGCTTCTTTATTAGGCTTACGCTCTAAAAAAAAAGGCCTCAATAGTGTTATGTTTAACCTCGATATATGCATCTTCACCTTTCATTCTTTTGGGCAATGTAGGCACCACAATCCACCCTACAATGGGCCCAAAATCCTCAATTGCACATTTTCAATCGGAGATTAGGCCTCAGCCAATTTTATAATCGATCTGTAACTCTTCACCACATTATTTGTCTGGAGTTTAGTGGTGCACATGACTTCTCACTCAACTCCACCTAGGTTTTGCTTATTTTTAGGCCTACGACTCAAGAAAATGTCTCGACATATCAATTCAAGTCCTCCATATACTGACCTTCAACTTTATTTCTCGAGTAGTGGGGTACCACATTATGCCAAGGAGTATCAATTAGAATGATGGTTGTTGCAATTCTGCATAATAACTTGAGGACAACTAACTCATTATTTACTAAGTTTTCATGATTTTGATGATTTGCTTTAATTAAGCCTCTAGATGTGGGTTAGAAAAAAACAAAACACTAAAAATTCATCTAGATCCTGGGGGTCTCGTTTGTTTACCAAGTTTTTGAAAACTGCTTTTGTTCTCAAAAAACAACGAACAAGAAAAACAGAAAACTTGTTTGGTTTCGGGCTTTTTTTTTTTTTTTTTTAACAGTGACTATGGTTTCAATCATTAAAATATATCACATTAAAAGAACTATGGTTAGCGCCTAAGCGCTACTCCTTGCTGCTCCACTTTACATATTTCCACTTTCCGGATCGAAACTACATTCCTCACACCAAGCACGTCCCCCCAAACTTCTCATCATGATAACGATAATTGTCATTATTAGCTTCTAAGCCAACATATGAATTTCTAAACAATTTTAATTGTATGTTGTAGATGTTCAAGATAGTGTTGCTTCAAAACCACAACCCTTCTTTGCTCATATTACGTGTATGAGCACCAGCTGAGCTAATCTAGTGCTAAGGAGGCATATGCCCCCAAATTTGGGGAAAAATCACAATTGCAAGCACTAGATTCAAACCCGCCCCAACTACGTTATACGGGTTAGTGGTGCCGCCCAAGGGCCAAAATCATTATCCCACCCCAATTGGAATTAAGTTACATGTAGTTTTAATTGAATATTTAAATACTCCCTCTTGAAAAGTCCAACTACATTTTTTTTTTTAAGCCAAACTGGGCCATCTTCCTTAACAAGTCGTCATAGATCTCCGCTAATTTTTTCACTAATCCCTCGGTTTCTTTCCACTTTCCATTGAACATATTCAAAGAGTGGGAGGGAGAGAAGCATCGGTCAGAGACTCAGAGGACTGGTTAAACCCATTTCACCAGAATGAACTTTACAGGTTGCTGAGCTCTTTGTTACTTGAGCTCAAATCCTTGCAGATGCCTTCATCTTTTACAGAGATGAAGGTTACTAATCAATAAATATTCTTCATGATGGTGCTTTTTTTGTGGCTTTAGAAAAGAAACAAATGAACTCTTCTTTTTAAAAGAAATGCAAGCAAGGAGTAATTAGAAATTGCCTTCGAGCCCTCAAACTAATGGGGATTATGGGGTTGGGAAAGTGTGGTTTATTTTATAATGGCATTTATTACACGGAAAAAAGGCATATTTAAGGGGGTTATAAAGCAGAATGAACTAGCCTAAATGGGGTGATCAGAGTACATGGTGGATTGAAAAACAAGACGGCTTTCGGGTTTGCTGCTGTATTTCTTTAAAGTAGGAGATATATGGCATCGATGTGTTCGTTATGTTCCTCCTAACTCATACCTTTCATTTAATTACCCCTTACCTACTTAAACAACAATGTTTCCACACGTGCCAGCTTAATAAACCAATTATCTATAACATAAAGGAGATGAGAGAAGAGGAGGGGCTAAGAGAACAAATTCTCCAGAAAATCACAAAAGTGTATTCACAGCTCACAATGAAGGCCAAGTAGAAGGGATGCTAAGTGAAACTCACCTTACCTCTTCATTCTACGCTACCTTAAATGGTGTTATCCGACAAGCAATCAAGTGTGCGGATTTTAAGGTATCACTGCCGCACGATAAGCAGCATCAACCGGCCCACGCAGAGCAGCAGGGAAGCAGGATTCCGAACAGCCTCCCTTGGACGATCAGACCCCCGCATAGCAATCACAGTATGCCACCTAAATCAGGGCCGAAGAAAAGGACCCGCCGATTGTTGATCCACTAGAAGAAGTAGAGTTGGATGGACTAGAGAAGTTCACCTACATTAGCTCCCTTCTATCCAATGAAGAAAGGGAACAACTACGACTCACGTTGTTGTCCAACATAGATGTATTCGCCTGGAGACACTCTGATATGGTTGGGATAAATCTGATGGTGGCTTCTTAAAAGCTAAACGCTCCCACTCGCGGCTTCAATAAGGAAGTGCGCAGGCGATTCTTCCGATCAACATCGATCATTCATATGGAAGTGGACAATCTTCTAGCAACAAGTTTTATAAAGGAGGTGAAGTATCCCGAGTGGCTAGCCAATGTGGTGGTGGTACCATAAAAGGGCGATAAGTGCACGATAGTGTGTATTCATACGACCTTAATGAAGCATGTCCCATGATGCCTCCCTTGTCACAGATAGATCAAATTCAGGAATGCAATACCGGGCATGTATACTATCATTTCGATGCCTTCTAGATACTCATCAAATCTCTACGATCCGCATGACATGGAGCAAACGACCTTCATTACACCACACGAATTGTACTGCTACAACGTCATGATGTTCGGCTTGAAAAAAGCAGGAGTAACTTATCAAAGGCTGGTGACCAAGATATTTTGACCACTGATAGGTAAATCCATGGAGGTTTATATCATGTTGCCCTATCCAAATTCAAGGCCATAATGGACTCTCAAACTCCCGCTTCTAGAAAAGGGCTACAAAGAATCGACAAGTTGATCGACGACCAAGTAGCTCATTCCCATCACGCATCATTTAAAGTCATTCACACCATAAAGGGAGCCTAACAAGCCCGGTTGGAATCAAGATCGCGACTGCCTGCAAGAATCAAATAATATCCTTACCGAACCACCTATTCTTGTTAGCCTCCCGCTTTGACACACTCTATCTTTATCAGTAAACAAATCTCAATGAGTGTAGCATTGTTCAAAGAAGGAAAACCAAACAAAGACCCATATTCTCTAGGAAGAAAGTCCCTTCTGCTAGAGGCGTAAACCCGACATACCCGTCTCTGAAGTGACCGGCGCTTCGGGTAGCTACTAAAAAACTTCGTCCCTACTTCCAGGCGTACCCTATCGTTGTACTCACCAACCTACCTCTGAGAAGCACTATACATAAGCCCGATCTGTCCAGGTGGATGGCTAGGTGGGCAATTGTTTGCGGAGTTCGTATTCAATATAAACCTGTCCGCGTTAAAGGCTGATAACGCTTCGATCGCCCTTAGTAGAAATTCCTCAACATGAAACAAAATCAAACAGATCCATTGGTGAATCTTGGATCAGAGATGGCACTTCGTGACAAATGTGTCAGACCGACCACAACTTAAAGCCCCGATCGGGGAAATAATAGAGCAGGTCATACGTCTAGATTTCCCTGCTTCCAATAATGAGGCCAAATACGAAGCAATCCTACCCAGGATTGACCTCGCAATCTCCGTATCCTCAGAAAATAACATCATAAGAAACAACTCTCAATTGGTGGTAGGGCAGGTAAATGGAGAATATGAAGTTAGACTGCACGGGCTAAGTATGTAAGTTTGGTCAACCTACGATTGTGAAGCTTCGTAGCTTGGCGATTGGAGCACGTCCCAAGAGATTCAAAAGAAAAGGCAAACACTTTAGTAGTCGTGGCCATATCCCTACCTAGAAAAGAAATGGTTCTCCTACCCGTCTACTACCAAATTAGTCACAATTATTATCAATCTGCAACGAAATAGACGGCATGCCCTTCTTGGATGACTCTAATTATCCGCTATTTGAGCTCAAGAGAACTGCCGGATAATAGAGCCAAAGCCCATAAGATCCAGGTCTAGGCGACTCGTTTCTCTCTCGTGAACAATCAGCTATATAAACGGTCCCTGGACGGGCCCTACCTTAAGTGCCTTGCTTACCAACAGAGACAATATGTATTGGCAGAGCTCCATGATGGGGTATGCGGAAATCATCCAAGGCAGACGTCGTCTCAGAGCCCGCACCTATGCTACTATTAGCCAACCATGCACGAGATGCGTCTCCAGGTCGAAGTGCTGACTGCCAGCAACGCGATAAGCCTCATGTAGCAGCGCACAAGACTCCAATCTAATTGCTAAGAGCCCCGCCCTTCTCTCGGGTTTGGACATCAGAGGGACCACCGCCACCACTCTAACTTAAAAAAGCTATTACTGCCACCGACTATTTCAAGAAATGGATAGAAGCCAAGCTGTGGATTCATCAAAGAGCAAAGAGGGTCAGTTTCAATCCATATGGAAGAACATCAGGTGTAGTTCTAATACTCCTAATCAATTGTAACCGACAATGGGCCACAATTCAATAGCCGGGTATACAGGAATTTTTGCAGCGAATTGAAAATAAAAAACCTATACTCAACCCCACATCACAGAGGCAATAAATGTATTAAGCATCTAATAAGACTTCCTATTAGCAATAAAAACGATGCATTCAACCAAAGGAAAGTGAGTAGATGAACCTATCAGGGTTTTATGGGCTTATATAACAACCAACCGGAAACTGGTCTAGGGTACTACCATTCACTCAGAGGATGGAAGCCATCATCCCTATAGAAATCGGGATGCCCACCGTATTTGAGCAAAATTCTAAGAAAGCAAATTCGGTCAGAACTAAAGACCCAGACACAACCGATGAACTCGAAGTTAAATGGCCAAAGATAGCGCCAGGCACGACAGGCTAGCAAAATTGCAAAACCGACATGTAAAGCCATATACATTCCTATCCGAAGAATTAGTCTTAAGAATGATCTTTGAAAACACGGCCAACCCAGCAAACAGGAAGTTCCAACCCAACTGGGAAAGGCCATACACGGTAGTTCAAGTAGGGATATTCGGGGTCTTATACGTTAAGCAGGCCATACTAGAGACTTTTTAGCCTGTGGATGTGGGAACTCATTGACCTGGTCTGTGAGAGTATAGACTAAACCACTCAATTTAACACTTATACAGGAGCCTTACAATTCTCCTGTATCTATGTCAAGTTGAATAGAGTTGTTTGATAATGAATAAAACTGATTTTATGTTCTGAAATTAATAATCAAAGCCTCCCATTATCCACTAGCACATCTAGTAAGTCAACACAGATGTCGTTTTCAAAAGTCACACAACATCCACTAGCAAGAACTGCTTTAGAGACTTCGAAAGCCTCCTCTGAAGTAACTTCCACCTTCACTGGCCTATAGACGTGATTGAGGGAATAAATCACAATAGGGGAAAGAAGCTTTATGTAACGGAAGAGGAATCCATTGGCAACTTCTCAGACTTCGTGTCTACCCCATATATAGGGAAATTCAAAAGGCATTGAATGCATCATCGAAACAACATGCGCCATAGGCGCATTGGAACATATGCGTATTAATAATCTACAATTCTCCATACTTAGGTTCTTGAAACACAGTATTTTCCCCCGACTAGAAGAGCAAAATCCTCTAGTCGAAGAAAAAGGGGAGCATTGTAAATACCGTGGCCTTTAGGCCCAGACCCACTACTCAATAGGCCCAACGTCCGCACTAGCACACCGCTTGGCCCACCTCATGAAGCGACCCGAGACGGCTCACCATATTAAAACCATGCGGGAACCAACTAGACGGTAGAGTCTTATAACCTGTCTGGGATCCCGAGTCCCCCAGCCAGTCATCCTACCACATATGGAAAGTGTGTTATGGATAACTATATTAGGGAGGAAATCACACGCAGTATATTTATCCATGGATTTCCCAGTATCCAAATCCCATACGTCTCAAAAACATTAATCCTTAATAAGGAAGAACTAGTCCTTGATAAGGAAAGAGAGATCTTATCACCAAAATCACGAGATTATCTTTCCTAAAATCAAAGAGAAATTCGAGTATAAAACAAAGACTCCCCCCGAGGGAAAGGTATGAAATTCCAATTGCCCTAACTCCTTTCTTTCTCTTCTCCATCCTTTTGCTGACTTAATCATCGGAGAGGCGGCCAACACACCGGCTATCTAGCCCTTTTGGTGTGTTTACATCACAATAAGGATGCCCAGAGGTTAGACGATCCAGGTAACTACATAGTGGAGCCAACTAGCTATGAGTAAATGCCCTGTAAATTTTTAGGGGGAAAATCAGCAAATTGGGTACCAAGATTTGAACCTGCACCCACCCCCACACCACCCCACGCCCTCTTCTCTCCTGAAAGGGTGAAGGAATGAACCAACTAGGCTATCGCTGCTTATCTATTAATCCATGCCCCCTATGACGGTAAATTCTAGCTCCACCATTCTGTTTAAGTAAAGGTAACTATAACCTTGATGCATGAGCCTCAGGCATGTAACATTTGCAGTGCCCAAATGTCTTCTTCCATCGAATGATTTGTTTAAATTCGATGCATGGGTTCGAGGCATGCAAAGAGAGGCTAAATTCTCTTCCAATGATCTCTGCTTTTTCTTTATTAGTGTTTTTCAACAACCATGACTCTATACTTTACTATTTTTCTTTTTTAATATTAAGTGTACATTATTCATTTGTGAAATTCACTATCAGTGTATGAAATGTTGTATTTTACCTTTCTATATGTTTGATTTAGCTTTTGCGTATTGTTCCTATATGTCATTTGTAACGTTATCATTGCTTAGGCGTTCCTGAATGCAAAGCACTCTAATCAATATATGTCGGTGGATATGTGTATATCATATTTTGAGGATGGGACAAGTGCTTGGGTTGAGATCAATGCATATGCATTCAAGTTTGCTGGTGAGTTTATTGTTTTTGCCATGCTTAATGCGTAGCATAACATCTAATGGTGTCTAATCTCACAACATTTGAAAAGAGAGGGTATCTTGAATTTTCTATTTGAATCAAGTTATAAACAGAATTTTAATTAAATATTTAAATACTCCTCTGAAAAGTCCAAATCCACATTTTTTTTCTAATCCACCAATCATCTTCCTTAACAAGCTCCTAGACCTGCTGTTACTTTTCCATCCCCTCGGTTCTCTTTTCCCCACCTTCCATTGAAATATATTCAAAGAGTGGGAAAGAAGCATCAGTCAGAGACTCAGAGGACTGATTAGACCCATTTCACAGAAATGAATTTTTATGTTTTGCTGAGCTCTCTTTATAAATGAAATGCCATATTTTTGCCACTTGAGCTCAAATCCTGCAGTTAGATAGCCTCATCTTACAAAGATGAAGGTTACTAATTGGGCTGAAATATTCTTCACATGGGTGCTTTTTTAAGCTTTTAGAAAAGGAAACAAATGAACTCTTTTCTTTTAAAATGCAGTTACAGAAGGAAGGGGCAATGAGAAATTGCCAATAAAGGTGGGATTGGGGAAAGGTGGGTTTGACTTGAGAATGGCATTGATTTTTGTGAGGGGAAAAGGCATATTTGGCAATATGTTATGAAATGAATGAAACCAGCACAAATGATGCGACTGATGAGCACATGGTGGAATGAAAAACAAGATGGGTTTTCTAGTTTGAAATGTACTTCTTTAAAGTACTAGATATGGGCATCGAGTTAGGTTTTGTTTTGTTCCTCCTACTTATCTGTTTTCATTGCACTACTCCCCTTACCTACTTAAACAACGGTTGCTTCACATGTGCAGTTTTAACAAACCAATTCTGGCACAGAGTGGGAGGGGAGGGGCAGAGAAAACAAATTCTCCTGAAACACACAAAAGTGTGTTCACACCTCACAATGAAGGCCAGGTAGAAGGGATGAGTAAAGGATTGACTTAATTAATTAATGAACAAACAAATATACGTGGATTTAAACAGTAATAGCCCCATGAGAAGAAAGAGGTGGCTTTTCCTGGCCCCCACATTTCTCTTAAAAAATAGGTCCTTCAAGACCAACTACCCTTAATAATTTAGGCCCTCTTAAAACCTCACTTTTAGCCCTCACTCACTCAAGTCCCATAGTCTCATCTACACATTACGCCCAAACTGCTAAACACTTCAAGCATTTCCGTAATCCAGAATCCAGTCCGTCAATGGCCACCGTCTCCGGTCTCTTTGCCGACAAGCCTACTCCGCTCAGATCCAGATTCATCAGCCGACAAGTAGCTTAATTCACACCAGAAGCTGCAGTACTGCCCTCTGCTTCCGGCCGCCGGGCTCTCACTTCGGGCCTCCGGGTTCACCTGCTCGCTCAGTTTCAGATTTTGTAGCTTTGTAAGGCTAAATCGACAATCCGGCCCAGTTCCAGACTTATACACAATAGGCCCCCTTTTAGAATGCCGCCTTAGGCCCCCCGCGCCACAGGGCCGGCCCTGGATTTAAAGAACTGGTGTTGACATGACAAAGTGCTGGATTTAAAGAACTGTTGTTGGACAGAAGAAGGCAAAATAATGATATCGATCTCCCACTTCTGATTGATTAATGTGAGAAGAAAAGAAAAGACAGATGAAGAAGGATAATCAATCATGCTCTTTTGGTCCGACTTCCAACTTTAGCGCAAGCTCTGTGTCTATTTTGAGGGAGATGTCAAGTGCTTTCACAGAATGAGTCAGTGCACCACTGCAAAAATCAACAAACACACACAATGAAATGAATTACTGCAAATCCTACCAAGAATTTAGTACCCATGAAGCAAGAGATGTATGGAACTGGATTAGTAAAAAAGCCAAAACAGGGGCATCCACCAAATACCAAATTTTCTCTGAAATTTTGCTTTCAACCAAACCTACATCGTCACGGTGGTATTACTCTCTCTAGCCCGGCCAAAGCCGTTGGGCTATGGCCACCAGCTTACAAGTAGTGTGCTACATGCTTAAGTTTAACCAACCATTTCTACCTAATTAAGCAATGCAAGTTTTTTGTCTGTGCACCAGTTTTGAAATTTTAGATTTTTAATGTTTCACTGTTGAACATTAAATTTATCTACAACCTCTGACAACCACCAATCTCCTCATAATCCCCCTTTAAACCAGAACTGACCTCCTTATAGAGCACTGAGCTGCTTGTGGGAACACCCAAGAAAAGCCAGGCCAAACCATTGGACTATCCATGTCAACAGTTGAATAATCTATCAATCTGGCAGAGAAATTAACTATCCAGACCTGCATATTCGATTATCACGGTTAAAATCACATCCTATCAGAAGTTAAGAAAAATAATTTCAAAAGAAAAAAAAATATCATTTGATATTTTTTGACCCCTGCTAAAAATGGGCTACCATATCCCAGGTTTCTTGTAGTGTCTCATATGAAAATGAATTTTTGCTGTGAAGGCATGGGGGAAATAAGTTGAACTCTGGTCCTCTTGTCAAGGGTCAATGACGTTATTTAGTTGATCAGAGTGATGTTATTTATTCAAACCACCAATTTTTCTTTTTCTAATTTCTTTTTTAAATTTTTTCTTTTTTTCTTTTATTTTTGTTAAAACTTAACAATAAACTTGAATTACCTTCATATGATCCTTGTAATTAGGCTGGATTTCATCCACATGCTTCCTTGGAGAAAAAAAAATCCAGATCTTCATTCCAACTTGTTGTAAGGCTCACTTCCAACTCCTTCAAGTTCTAATATTTTCTTTTAAAACTCCCATAATAAATTGAGTGAAGAAATCTCTCCATTGTATTCCAAAGTGAATTTCATTGGAGTTTTTGATTCGTCAATATCAACTTGAGTGGCATGCTTCCCCCATCGTGTGAGAAATTTTAAGGGATTCAAGAAATTGAGTGAATTTCTTTTGCTTTAAGGGATTCAAGAATAACTAAAAGAACTTCGCATTAAAAACAAATCTCGTAAGCATGACATCTAAAACCAAAATCTTGGATTTTTCTAATCCCTCATGATAATGTGATTTGCACCCAAATGAAAGGAAAATGAAAGTAATGATCAACTTCAATAATCTTGGTCCATGCTTATCACCATACATCACAGCACACGGGTTAAATTCTTTTTGCTCATTTTCAAACAAACACCATCCACGAACAGAATACACGAAATTTTATTTTCCTATTATTTCAAAACCTTTCTATAAATCACATCCTCTCTTTCAATTTTCCTATCTTCCTTTTTCGTTGATTATCTTAGTTTCAGGCTTGTGATTTATGGTTGAAAACATGGAGAGTCCCGATTATTACCTCAAAGTCCCAAGGCATGTACGTCTCAATCTAGTATCAAGTGATACACAAAATGCGATGAAAAGTATAAAATAAATGATTAAAAAATTATAATAAATATTCTTTAAAAAATTATAAAAAACTTCGGGCACTTAAAAATTAGCTAATATATTATATTAAATTACTTATGATAATATTAAGTGTGCTTTTTTAGAAGAATATATTATTAAATTAGGATGATTTTCCCTTTACCATAAATATATTCAATTTTAAACAATTATAAAAATAAATTATATGAATTATAAAAAATTATAATTAAATATTCTTTAAAATTAATAAAAACTTTGCACTTAAAAATTAGCTTAAATAATTATATAAAATTATTTATGATAATATTAAGTGGGATTTATTTTTCCCTTTACCATATAAATATATTCAATTTATTATTAAATGACAATCCATACATTCTATATAAATACATAATACTTTAATAAATTGTAGTTCAATTACTACTCTACTATAAACGGATTTTACACTGTCATATATTTCCATTTTTATATTTCATTCCATTAATACCGATTTAAAGTTAATGTCATTACCGATATATATGTTGTTCTCTTGTTTGATCGTGCATGAAATTTTAAAGGAAAAAAAATCTATTTTTGTATTTTTCCTTTTCGACAACTTTAATAATTTTCTGTGATATTTTATATTTTATAGGAATATAAAATTTGTATTTATGATTGAGAACCCTAGAAATTGAATTCTTTGTGTTGTTGGTGGCTACTCCCCAACGTCTTATTGCTTTATTTTTTTATTATCACTTTATTTTTATTTTTTCACATTAATATTTTATTTTAGAAAAATACTAAAAAATATATCTAGTCAAAAATAAAGTAATTATTCAAATTATAATTTATAAATTAAAACTAATTTGATAAGATAAAATATATACATATAATTTTCAATGAGATAAGTATTAATGTAACCTTTAAAAATACCAATTGTTTAGATAAATTAATTATTAAAATAAATTAATATCAGTATCAAAATGACTTAATTTTTATCTTTAACTAAGATAAAACATGTTTTCCAGGATATATGTGTTGCAGATCTATTTCTTTTATTAAGTACGAAAATTATCTATATTGCTGAAAACTACTTCCGAACTCCCTTATATCTTTTTTGACTTATATTCACTTTTCTTTACAGCTTAGTCCTCAACTTTTTAACTACTTGAGTTAGGTCTTGTGAAGTAACTCATTTATGTTTTTATTTCAAAAATAAAAATGAAAATGTTTTTAGGTAGTTTTGAGAATTTGAATATGACAAATGATTTAAATACATTGCATGTATGTAATGCAATTTTAGCTTATTCTCCACATTATGCAAAGCTAATTTATATTTATATTTTATGTTGAAACTTTTCTTAAGATAAAAAATTTATGCCCTTGAGACTTTACGAAAATGGTAAAGGGATGTAAAACGATATAATGCAAAATGTCATAAAAATAAAACTAAAATTAAAATAAAGGCCCATAGTAAGTTAACCCTAGAAATTGAGTTCTTTGTGTTTTGCAGGAAGCGGGAAGAAGATAGAGACAGAGATGGAGATCGAGATGGAGGTGGAGGGTAAACCCAAACCCTTGTTGTTGGTGGCCACTTCCCAACGTCTTATTGCCATAGACATGAGCAAGCGAGATCAATCCTGCGAGGGCGAGCAAATTGAAGATCGATCACTACGAGTCTAGAGATTTTGAGATACATTCTCTACCTATATTCAAAATGTTGAATTTGGTGGAGAATGATTTTCCCTTTGGAATGAGATTCTTCGTAAGAGACTCCAAACTCTACATAGTCGGCGGTGAAAAACCACGGCTAGGAGCATCACCAAAATTGTATCCTTTTAAGAAGAGTGTAGGCCACGATGAGTCGTTTGGAGATAGAGGGCTTTCCCATTACGTATACGTTTTAGATCTTACCGGGCTGGACTCCACCACCGACTTGGACTTGCTTAAGCATCATACCTCCATGCTGGCAACAAAACCAACTCCCATTGTTGAGGAGATTGAAGGTAAAATTTACGTGCTGTCTGGAACTCCTTTGCAGTTAAACTGTCTGTTGCCGACACCAACGTTTGAGGTTTATGACCCATTGATCGAACAATGGAAGCCCCTTGATCAGCCTCTTTTCTATAGGGAAGGTTGGTTTGATTGTCAAAAATTTGAGGTAATCCATCACTCTGTTGTGGGAACCACCATTTATGTGTTGACTTTCAACTTGATGAATATAGCTATCATTATTATTCTTACAATGTTAATGAAGGAAATTGGAAGTTTCTTGGAGAATCGGGAGGATAAAGTTACGAGTCATTACCACTTCACGCCTATGTGTACTGGCAAGTTTGTGCCTGGATACAAGGACATCTACATCTTCTTTCGTGGAGACATCCCGTATGCCGCTTTGATCCCTTCCAACAACAAGAGTCCTACTCGTTATCAAGCTTTGAAAGAGGTTGATGGGGCTTTACTACCATGTAGTGGCATCATATAGTGGATTAGTTGTTGAGTTGGGTGAGCATGAGATGTGCATCATGAAACCTGGGTCAGTACAACCAAAGGAGGAAAGCCTTCATCCTTGCCGCGTCGATATATATGGCCACTTTCAAAATTAGATAAACTACTACGATCCTCCTCCTTAGCCCTACTCGGAATTTGCGATACTTTGATGTTTCCCAAACTTCTTCTCATCACGATAATGGTAATTGCGCATGTCATTATACACATCGACCCGAGCTATGATATCAATTTCTATGTTTATTTAACCAAATAATTTTGATTTTATGTTGTAGATGTTCAAGACATCCAAGCTCCCTTCTTGTCTATTACTTGCCTGAGCAAAGGTTTCTATTACCTTGATGAGTGGGGCCCTGATGCATCTTACATTTGCAGTGCTTTCTTCCATCAATTGTATGTCTTCTCTCTTTTTCTCTCTTATTGCTTTTCAACAAACCATGACTCTCATACTTGATCACTATTTACCTTTTCTATATTATGTGTATAATTCTTCATTTTGTGGTACTCACTATTTCTCTATTGTGTATGCGTGTACTTTAGTGCATTGTTAGATACTCCACCTCACATGCATCCCTTTGTTTCATTCCTATGAATATGCATCCCTTTGTGGTATTCAATCTAAAATAGCCACTATACCAAGAAGATTATGAAGTTACCCAAGTAAGGATATTACTTATTTGATAGAACTAATGTTTGTGTGTTAGTGCATAGACATTGATGGGTTACTTATGGCTTCCATATCTCTTTATATATTCTGTATCTACAAGACCACTCTCATTTGAGGCATGACATGTGTTTCACCTTTCATGTATGCTTTATGAATTGAGATATGATTGATTTTATAGTTTGGTTGAAAAAATAGGCCTTCACCTTAATTGCTTGACCAAAGGTATCTATGATAACAGTGCATGGGGCTCTAATGCATGTCACGTTTGTAGTGCCTTCTTCCATCAATTAATGTATGTCTTCTCTTTTCTCTTGTGCTTTTCCAGCAAACCATGACTCTCATACTTATCACTATTTATCTTTTCAATATTATGCATTTGTATATTTGTTCAATTTGTTTAATTTACTTTTGGGCATCACATGTTGAATTTTACCTTTTTCCAATATATGTAGATAGGTACTCAAACCCAATAGGAGAGCCTAACTAAAAAGATTGGTCTGATAGGTGGGAGAACCTCTCAAGCTTAAATACCACTCCACAATCTTATACAGATCCGATGTAGGATTGTATCATTGCCCACCCCTAGAGAAACCGGATGTCCTTAAACAACTCACACTCTGAATAACTTTCACTCCGGACACTCTATTAGGCACTGGGTAGTCCTCTTCTAGGTACCACTTGCCGCTACGTGTAGGCTCTTAATGGAGCGACCAATGGTAGGCACGAGTCCGATAGGAGAGCCCTGACCCAAAGGCCAACAATAGATTGGAAGAACCTCTCAAACTTAAGTACCACCCCCACAATCTTATGTGGAGTTGATGTAGGATCGTATCATATGCTCTAATTTTATGGCTATTATTTCTTTTATGTCATTTGTATTATTTTCATTGCTTTTAAGTGTTTCCTAATGCAAGTGGTTTTATCTTCATAAACTAAGGGTTGGGTTGACGCCCATCCGATATGCATCCAAGTGTACGTGCTTTAAGTCTATAGTTTTTAGAAGAAGTTGTAGTTATGTTGAATCAATCAGCATATATAAATTGTCTTTTTAAAATGACTTTGGCTTAAATAGTTGGAATAGCCTAACTATTGCATATTTTCATGTCAGGAATGGAAGGATAAATATTAAATATGATTCTTGTTTATTTAAACCGAAAGGTGGTGTCGCTCTAGGTTTATTACTTTTAGTTGATGTGATTTTTACAATTTATAATTGCTTCGAATTTGTAAAACATGATCGCTTTGTACCTTTATAGGACATGAAGGTGGAATATTATTTTCAAGATCCACTGAAGCAACAACAAATCTAGCTATGATATTATATATCACCACCGGATTCCATCGTTAGCCTTGAATAGAACCTTCACAAATGAAGACAGGAATGTGGGAAGCAAGCTTCAATATCTCGGCATCGAAATAAGAAAAGCCAATGCAATTCCTAACATCAAGATGAACAATCTCTTTGCAGACTTGCATTATATATTATCACTAGATATTTCCTCTTATAAAATGTTGCTCCTTCTGGAACCAAATCCTTAAGCTTTGGTAGTGAGGTGACAATAGCTCAAGCCCATCATGCTTAGCTCATATGATAGAGCGTTTAATGTTTAATTAGGTAGGGCATAGTGATAGGAGTGGTTCCGGGTTTGAGTCCCAATAGGGACAATTTACTATATTGTAATTAAAAGTGTTTCGCTATAAAAAAAAATGGTGGGTAGACAATAGTTTAAGTATTTAACTATTGAAAGAGATTTATTTGACCACCTTTTCAACTTTCCAATATATGTTTCAATTAAAACTTCACCACCCTTTCAATTGCCAAAGTTCATAAACCTTTTCACCGTCCCATGTAGCTTTTTGGGGGATGATTTTAGGAGAAACAAAGAGGAGAAAAGAATTCATTTTTTCATGACGTGTTATAGAAATGTACAAATTAAACATCAGAAGAATGGTAATGGAAAGTAAATATGGAGCTAATAATAAATCACGAACTTAATTAAATAAATCCTAGTAAGCTTCTCTACACGTTTCTTGTTTAAGCCAAATGTTGTACTTGGAGTTGTTTTAGATCTTCGTTCTAACTTGTTGTAAGGCTCACTTCCAACACCTTAAGTTCTAATATTTTCTTTTAAAACTCCAATACTAAATTGAGTGAGGAAATCTCTCTATTGTATTCCAAAGTGAATTTCATCGGAGTTCTTGATTCGTCAATAACAATTTGAGTAGCATGCTTCCCCATTGTGTGGGAAATTTTAATAACAATTGAAAACTTTATTGTTTTATGAATTTAGTATTGTGTTTTTTTTTGTATTTTTCAAGAACAAAAAGAAATTAGGAACCAAACGATGTTTTCTTGTTCTCCTTGTTTTTGAGAACATAAAATATACAATTTTAAAAAATTATAACAAAACTAGCATTAGGATTTTTTTTACCACTCTTTTAAGGCTCAAGAGTAAAGTTACAAGTTCTTCTCAATGCTCTTTTACTCATAGTTTTTCTACTCATGGTTTTTAGGGGTGATGGACTTGTAACTCCACTTTATTCTAGTGAAATAAATTTTGGATGATTTTTTATCTCAGAAGGGTTTTTCATATTATATTTGGTGTCTCTTTGGTTGGTCTCTTGATTTATTATTCTTTATATAATTGAGTAGATGTTATTCTTGTTGAGAGGTTTTTCGGATCTTTTTGTATTATACCTTTTTATTGTGCATCAAAGTATTAGAGAAAAATAAAGATTATACCCCATTCTTTTGAAATTTTCTATTTTTTCAGTGTTTGTATTTGCATATTTATGAGTAAATTAAAATCTTTTTGTATGCATTTAACTTGAAAATTCTTTTTGAGTATATTTAAATATATATTTATTTTTATATAACTTTTTTAAAAAGAATTTCTTAACAGCACTACAATAGAAAATTCATTATATAGTCAACAATTAACTTGCATAACCCTCATATGAAAATAAAGTGAAGGGTCAATGACCTTATTTTAGTTAATTAAGTGAAGTTATTTGTACCAAACCACCTTTTTTTTTTCTTTTAAAGCAACGCCGACTTGAATTGCCTTCATATGATTCTTGTAATTAGGCTTTTGATTTCATCCACATTATATTATTTAATTTCTAATTTCTTTCTTGAATTTCTTTAATTGGACAAGTGGGGAAGGATACACACACTATACTACTTTAATCTATCTTAGAATTGGGCAAGTGGATTTGACATGCTTCCTGGGAGAAAAAAAAAATCCAGATCTTCATTCCAACTTGTTGTAAGGCTCATTTTCAACTCCTTCAAGTTCTAATATTTTCTTTTAAAACTCTCATAATAAATTGGGTGAAGAAATTTCTCCATTGTATTCCAAAATGAATTTCATCAGAGTTCTTGATTAGTCAATATCAACTTGAGTAGCATGCTTCCCCATCGTGCGGGAAATTTTAAGAGATTCAAGAAATTAAGTTAATTTCTTTTGCTTTGAGGGATTCAAGAATAAACTAAAAGAACTTTACAATAAGAGAATACCTTTAAAAAAATCTCCTAAGCATGACATCTAAAACCAAAATCTTTGATTTTTCTAATCCTAATGATAAATGTGATTTTCCAGCCAAATGAGTGATTTGTGCCCAAATGAAAAGGAAAATAAGAAAATGATCCAACCTCTATAATCTCGGCCCATGGTTTATCACCCCATCGCGAGCACCGGTTAAATGCTTTTGCTCATCTTCAAACAAACACCACCCACAAACAAAATACGTGAAATTTTCTTTTCTGTTCTTCCTAAACAATTTCAAAATCTTTTTATAAATCACATCCTTTCTTTCCAATTTTCTAACCCCGTTTTCGTTTGATTATCTTCATTTCGGAGGTGGCATTGGGGCTTGTGATTCGTAGTTGAAAATAAGTAGTATTAGTCGTTAGAGTCACAAGGTCTATATCTACATTTGGTATCAAGTAATACACAAAATGTGATAATTAAACATTTTTGAAAAGTATAAAATAATTTATTAAAAAATTATAATAAATATTCATTATAAAAACTTCGACACTTGAAAAATTGCTAAAAAAGTTATATTAAATTACTTATGATAATATTAAATTGGGATTTTTTTTTTTTTTTGGATACAAGGGAGGGGGACCCCAATTACACGAAAGTAAGGCTTTTCTAGGCCAGACGAGCCAGTCGATCAGCTACTTGGTTGGTTTCGGGGTAAACATGTCGCATCACCACCCTCCATTCTCTTTTGAGGAGGTCTCTACAGTTCTCCACGATGGTCACCAGTATGGGGTTCTTTTCTCTCTCTTCCTTCAGCAAGTTGTAGAGGATGAGGGAGTCTGATCCCTGCAGCGAGCGCCACCTGCTGCAGCGATGCTCGTGGTTCTCCTCTAGTAACCGTCCACGTTCAGTTTTGTCGAACCATGTAGAGGCGCTTCCCATTTGACCCATATCATGGAGTGACAATTCCTTTGCCTATGCAGGATGTTGACAATAAAGAAAGCCGATTTGACTTATCGCGAATAATCTCTGATCTTAGTTACCTTGTAGAGGAGATCCAGTCCTGACCGCAAAAAACTGTTGCATTCCGCTACTTCCAAATCCATCAAATGCAAATCATAGGTTTCTCTCTAAGGGGACATCAGAAGGAGGTAGAACTCCTTGGTCTTTAAGTTCCAACGAATCCATTGGTTAAAGGCAAGGTGTTGGAGATCCTCCCACTTGTTACCCTCCATGATCTAGTGCCACACTTCACTGGCCTTGGGGCATGTCCTGAACAAATGATCCAGGTCCTTCGCCATATCTGTACAAAAAGTGCAGTAGGCAGCCGAAGTCATACCACGGTGGCATCTCTCCATATTTGTGAGTAGTTTTTCATGGCAAAGCACCCAAAACAGCATTTTAATTCGTTGGGGAATCATGAGTTTCCACCGTGGAATCGTCTCTATCGCTAGGGTTCTGGGTTGCTATCGTATATGCGGAGTTAATAGTGAATTTGCCCGATGATGTTGGTTTCCAGTGTATGCTATCATATTCATCTCCTTGCTCCCTAATCATGACTGTAGCAAGCTTACTTAGAGTTGTCTGAGGAAGGAGCCCATTTAGAGTTGCCCACCTCCACCCTTGGTAGGGAATCCACAGATCCTTGACATTTTTGTAGGAGTCCGCAAGAGTTATGTCCTTTAAAGCTATGTCCAACAGTGGTGTTTGCTCCAGCCAAGGTTCCCTCCAGAATAAGGTGGTCTTTCCGGAGTTAATGGTTCCCATTCCTAGCTCCAACACCTCTTTGGCTGCAGTAATTCCTCTCCAAACGTTTGAAGATCCTTGTTTGGCTTTAAGCTTGACGATTGAAGGCTCTCCTCTCATATACTTGCTAGCCAACACCCGGACCCAGAGCTTTTATTTTTCAGTGAGGACTTTCCACCCAAGTTTAGCCATGAATGCCTTGTTCATTGCTTGCATTCTGGAGGATATTCTACATCAGGCAGTTTTTGTAAGTCAACATTTACTCGGCCGTGGAGTGAAGGTGTCCCAAGATACTTGCCTAAATTGTTTGTGTAAGGGATACCAATGGCAAGGGAGATCTCAATGGCCTGCTGCTCGGTCACTGTTTTAGAAAAGGTAATATTAGATTTCTGGAAATTCACCCTTTCTCCTGAAATTGTGCAAAAGTCGTTCAAGCACTCCTTCACAATGTTGATTTGATCCACTGAGGCTTCTGTGAAAAAAAACCGGTCACATCTGCAAAAAGAGAGGTGTGAGAGGGGTGAGGACAAGTGCAGGATAATTTTATTGGTGTCCATCTGCATGTGTCAACGGCTGCATGAACCCCTCGTTGGTTTGAACCACTCAAGTTGCTTCCCATTCCAAAGAATAACCATTCTGGAAGTTTCAACACAGTGCATGATGTTATGAGAGTCTATCTTGATAGTCGCCAAAGCCCCTCTAGGTTGTAGTTCTCATAAGTGGAGGACCTCTTGATAAATGATGTTGTTTGCAGTATTGCCCAGGACGAAGCTGCTTTGGTTTGGGTCAATGACGCTGTCCATCACTTCCTTTAATCTGTTGGTGATTGTCTTTGTAATTACCTTGTAGCCCATGTTGCATAGGCTAATTGGTCTCGATTGGGTTCTTGCTTCTGGATAGAGTACCTTCGGGAGCTGGACAAGGAGGGTGTCATTGACGCCTAGAGGGAGGGTGCCCGATTCAAAAAAGTCACGTGCAAACTTGTAAACGGACTCACAACTTCAGAGGTGTTGATAGAAGCTAGCCCATAGTTCGTCTACTCCTAGGGCTTTGAAGGGGCCCATTTCAAAAACTGCTCTCCTTATTTCCTCCATGGAGATCGGTTGGTTGAACATGTAGAGGTTATCTTCTGAGATGGCGAGGAAGCCCCCAGGCATCTTCATGTGAACTTAGTACCCTTGTTCCTTAGTTGTGACACCCCAATTCCCGGGGGTCGAAATTTTTGACTTTTTTTTTTCCATTGACCAAACTCTATCGCGATAGAGAATTCTCTGTCGCGACAGAGCAGCATGACTGGTCTATCGCGTCAGAACCTCTCTGTCGTGATAATCCCCTGTCGCGCCTGCCCGTGCACACTAGGTCGCGCCTGCCCGCGCATGCTTGATCGCGCGTGGATCCTTGTCGCATGCACGCACACGCGCTTATCGGGTGCGCTATGTGTGCTATCGCGCGCTCTATCGCCGCTTGCCTCGGCTGTGCCCTATCACGACATAAGGGCTATGTCGCGACATCGGAAACCCCAGGTCCAGGGATTCTCTGTCGCGACAGAGACTTCTCTGTCGCGACATAAAACTTTGAGAAGTCAGTCGCGACAGAGAATTCTCTGTTGCGACAGAACTCCTCTATCACGCCACCCTGTCACGACAAATTAGCTGTGTTGCGATACAAGGCCTCCCAGCCTTGACCACGCCTGGTCGCAACATAGAGCCAAAAAGAGTCCTGTCGCGATAGAGAAAATCTTTATCGTGACTCAAATCGCCAAGCATGCCTGGAAACCCTGTCGCGACATAGAGCCAAAAGGCTCTTTCGCGTGCGCTGGGCTGCTGTTGCGGACACGTCTTGCTGTGCTCGGCCTGGGACCTAGTCGTGACGCATGAAACCCTATTGCGACACAGGGCTGGAGAAACCCTGTTGCGACACAGGGCTGGAGAAACCTTGTCATGATAGAATTTCTCTGTCGCGATAGAGGACCCAAAATGGGCAGTAGCCCACTCTAGTCTCCTGCACCTCTAGTTTTCCTTTATTTTTATTTTTTTCCTAATTTCCAAAACACCCTAAATTCAATATAAATTAGTCTTTCTATTACAAAGACAACAGGAAGCCTGGAAAACTTGCCAAAATGTATTTATCATACAAAATGAGTTTAATTACAATTCTTTGTTCCCTTATCTGATAAAAGCAGGTTTCTACCGGTTACTACAAGTAAACGAAGCCAAATTTGGCATTTTTCTTCACAATTGAGGTCTTGGATGTGTTCCATCCCCCGAAGTACCTTCAGTACCTGAAATTATTTTTTCCTTCTGGGGTGAGCAATGCCCGATGGGATAGATTCTCCTACAGGGCTATTCCCGCTAGTGATCATGCAATGTGACACCCACATTCAAGTAAAATTATGCACATTCTTACTCGAATGTCTACATGCCATATACCATGCCTCGAGTCCTCACCGACTCCCTCACACATGCATTTTCCATGTATGAAAAACTATTCCCAAAACAAAATATTTTTGTTTTCGAAAGCTCATTGGACAATCTCCGATTTCAAAATTTATTAGTCAACCCTCCGATATAATTTAGTGAACATACTTCGACAAAAAATTTTGTGGACAACCCTCCAATATAATTTAGTGGACATACTCCGATAAATATTTGTGGACAACCCTCTAATAATAATTTCTCCAAAAACCGTGTCATGCACACACACCTAATACTCTATGGTGTCCCCGTGCATATGAAATGCAAAATGTCATTTTCATACCAATTCATGTTAATATATCATGTACGCATATAATAACATAATTTACACACAACCAACATGTTATTCATATTAGCAATAACTCACAAAACCTTTTATGGACCAATAGCAGTCAAATCGGTCGGGGATTGCAAAAATGATCCACAAAAATTCCGACGACCGGTCCAAAATTTTGGGACGGCAGTTCAGATCCCTCAAACCTCATGCCATTTGAATGGCTCTTAGACCGAAAATGTAATGACCCGTGCCAAATAATACAAGTTTGCAACACGTTTGACCAAGTTTGACTAAGTTTGACCAAATTTGACTAGGTTTGACCAACACTTAGTAGGTTGACCAAAGTTGACTTTTTCAAGGATGAATAATTTTGGGTTTACCAAGACACCATTTTGTAGGCCTCGTCGATACGAGTTCATAGACTGGTGGAACATCCAAATCCGACTTACGGATAAAAAGTTATGACCCCGGTAAGTTCAAACGGTAGTGTTTTTAACGATGTCAGCGTGTAAAATTTTGCAGAGCCGGCCTGGCTATATAAACATAACTTTGGATGCAAATGAAACCCTAGCCCCCAAAACACCATTTTGAAATCCAAAACCCTAGAGAAGCTCTCCAAAACTTGTGGACCCGAGTTGGGTAATTTTGACCATTTGCGAGCCGTGGGAGATTGGACCAGCGAGGGCACCACCGAAACTATCAGCGGCTGGCGCCAGACATATGGGAGGAGAACATCCAGACGAAGCCGTTCGTGAAATTTCCGACCAGCCGTCGCGGACTGGCCGAGGATCAGGCCCGTAGCCGGCGACGGCGTGCTTATTAGATGGCGGGCATTTTGTGATTTTCCGGCCATTTCAGGCCATTTCCAGTGACTGGCGTAGCTCATTCGCGTTTTGGACCCTGAACTCATTTCCGTGGTCCCTTTTTGCAGATTCCACACCGTTTGGAAGTTACAACGAAAACGAAATCGACCGAAGGTTAGATCGGGTTTTCCGGCCACCACAGCGACTGTTGGTCCAAGGTAATGGTACCAATGAATTCCTGGTCTCTTGGGCTTTCCATTGATATGTGGTTTGTAAATTTTGGACGTCGTTTGGTTAATTTTCCATTTTTTTGGTTGTTTCGGGTAATTGCAGAAGTCGAATTTGTAAATAGTGTACGATTGGTGGTGGAAAAATTGAAGTTGTATTAGTGAAATTGGATGTTTTTAGGAATTATTGGAATGTTCAATTTAGAAAAATTAGCTCCTGGGTGAAAAGCCCCAATTTTGGGTATCGGGCCTATAGGGCACACTGTGTAATTGGACCTGTCGGAGTTCAATTAGGATGATTTCATAGTTCTAAAAGTTATTCTAAGGCCTTAGGGGCATTCCAATGTCGTTGGTTCAATTATTGGAGTCTAAGTGGTATTTTATTTATATTACAGGCACTCACGCCGGGCCGGGAGACGATCCTACAGGGGAACAGAACTGAGCATCTATAGTCTGTGAGTGGTCTACTTGTTTTTAGAATGTTTTGGGGTATTATTATGATATATATACTTTGCGGTTAGTTATTTCATATATAACTTATTTGATCGGACGGTTGGTTGTGCATAAATGAAAATGTCAGTTTTTATAAAAACAAGTTATCATTTCATGTGAATTTTGTCAACATTTTAAATATTTGGAAGTTTTACAGTGTTCATGGATGTGTGAGTGGTTTATATGTTTTCAAATGATCTGGGGTATTATATTGATATAACTATTGTGATTAAATATTTTATATATATACTGTTTAATCAAATGGTTGGTTTCATACAAATGTGATTATCGGTCTTATATAAAACAAGTTATTATTTCATGTGGTCTGTCCAACATTTTCCTTTGTTTGGAAGTTGTCTTTGGTTTCGTGGATGAGTGCCAGTATTTAGATATTTTGGGGCATGTGGATTGGGTTTTAAACCCCCTTGAGAAATTGTTGTTTTATGAAATGGATTTTGAAATATATGTGTTTAATAATTGGTGAAGGAATATGGTCATTGAGGTATTTCTCAAATTTCAGCTTGAATTGAGGAACAAAAGATTTTCAATGTAGTTGATTGAGTTGTGGGAAGTAGGTCACTTGATTCGCCAACCTAAGACACGGTGACGTTGGAAAAAGGTACACGTGGGTAGGAACATTGTGTTAGAGGTTATAAGGTGATGTACCATATTGTACCGGAGATTGGGTTCAGTAATTATACGGTAGTACACTAAAGTTGCCACGTTGCCGTGATGTCGGTTTAACCCTAGGCTGGTTTTATTAGTTGCGTTGCCAGTGAAACCGGTTTGACCTGACCGGTTTATTAGTTGCCCGCGTTAAAGTGAGATCGGTTTTGACCCCGACGGTTTATTAGTTGCCACGGTGCCGTGAGGTCGGTTTGACCCGGCGGTTTGGTGTCTAGGTTTGCCGCGGTGGCGTGAGTCGGTTTGACCAGCGGTTTGGTATTACAGGTTTGCCCGCGGTGTTGGCGGTAGGTCGGTTTGACGGCGGTTTGGTGATACGGGTTTGCCATGGTGCGTGAAAGGTCGGTTTACCCGGCGGTTTAGGATGGGTACATGATGCGGTCTAGCGTTGGTTTATGTGGTATGGAGCGTTGTTGATTTTCTAAATATGGTATAACTATTTTAATACTCCTTGGTTTGGTGCATTTCATAGTTATTTTATCACTTGATAGCTATACATGTCTTGCGCGACATGTTGTGTGCCGGTTCAGTTATGTTTTTCTTAACGTTGTGTCGGCTAATTTGTTGAGCATGATCACGCATATGCTGGACTTGGGGTAAAGTTAGGTTTATGAAATGTTTCGAAAGCGGGGAACTTTATAAAGAGTGAAGCGGAGGGAAGGTTTTGAGGAGAACCATTGAAATATAAAAATATTATTTTCACTTATAAACTATCATATTTCATTTGAGATTTGTTATCTCACATTATTATTTCATCACATTCCTGGGTCCAGACCGGTTCGTGGAACTATTGTGTGAATTGACGTCGCTCTCCCATACAATTTGTCTTACTCTATCGCATTTATCTATTTCGTGTTTGTTGCATTGGACTTATTCATTTCTACTTGTACCCCTAAATCCACAATACTCTTAGAACGCTCTGATATTCGTATTAAACTTTTACGAGACCTCATTTATAATTGTTGCGGGTTTTTATATATATATGTATAAATGGTATCTAATTAATACATGGTGTTACTCCCTTCCTTAAGGTGGGGTCCGTATCTTCCACAGGGTTATCTGGGGTGGAACTTGGCACAAGGCGGGACCACGGGAAATCTGGGGGAGGGTATCGGTCGAGTCTGTCGGCAATTATCGAGCTACAGGTTTCTAAATTCCTTGGGGTTGTACATTCTTGTCGCGACTCATCCAGTGTTACGTATCTTGAGTCACAACCTTATCCTTGAAATTAGTTAGTTCTTCTTCACGATGGCACTTAGAGGTTGTGTATAAACTACGAGACGGTTGAATAAGGTAACCATTAAGCCTTAATATCCTTTGCCTCGGATTGATGACTATTTGATCAGCCCAGGGGTGCGAGTGTTCTTAGTGACTTGAGGTCGGGGTTCCATTAGTTAGGGATTAGGGGCGGACATTTCCCAGGCGACATTCGCAAGGCGAGATATGGGGCGTTATGAGTTTCTAATTGATGTCTTTTCGGACTCACCAATGCCCTTGGCTTTCATCAAGGATTTAATGAACCGGGTCTTAGTCATACTTAAGATCAGATTGTCATTGTCTTCATCAGTGATATCTTGGTGAACTCGAGAAGCGGAGTGGAACATAGGGAGACATTTAGGTTTGAGGTGTTGCGAGACTTTAAGGCAATACGGTTATGCCGAGTTCGACATATGAGAATTTTGGTTGGAAGTAGAGTGGTTTTTCTTGGGCGTGTAGTTTTACGCTATTGGCATTTAGGTGGATCCTCGAAAGTAGAAAGCGTTGGCAAGATTAAAATTAGGAGCAACCCAGCTTCTGTTGTGAGAGGTGCAGGGTTCTAGGATTAGCCTGAACAACCTGGGGTTCATAGAAAGTTATAAAATAACAGGACATGTTTGTTTAAACTAGGAAAGAGAGTTAGACTAAGGTAAAGGTTGTTGGTTTGATTCTTGTAAATAGTTTCTTTTTCTGGGTTTTGATTGGGGAAATTTCTCTAACCCTAGACTGAAGGATATGGGGAGGTGAAGCCACAATCATGGTTATTTGTGTAAGGATTTTAGGGATTTTGTATAGAGGATATGATTCCTTAGTTTCCTCTCTTTTTTGGAAGTTAGGATTTCATCTAACCCAAATTAGTTGAGCAGTAAGTTAAGGCAAAACCCTAGTTCTTGTTGAATGTGTTTGGAAGTATTTAGTTGAAAATAGAGTGAAACTTTGATGTGTGTTTGAGTGTGTACAGGATTGATTTGGTTTGAAACTTATGGAAAAAAAGTGGAAAATCATAGAATCCCTTTATCTTGTAGTGGATTTTCTTGGTATGTGATCTGATTATATTTTGGCCCATAACCCCCGATCATTCTCCAAATTGGGTGATTCGGTTGGAGAAAAATTCATAACACTTTAATATCTTCAAATGATAATAATATGGAATGGGAATACAGACAAATTGTTTATCTGATGTTTTGAGTCGTTGTTTGTGTAACCTATAACCAATAGTGTTTGTGAATGTTGATCCTAGTAAGTGTAAGAGGAGTGCCTTGGGGATCAGAGTTTATGTTGGAAGGTATAGGATATATGTAGAATTAGAATTGATAAAATAATGAATTGCAGGTAATTACTATATGACACGGATTCTTGTAGGAATCTTACGACTTGTTATTCCCGGACCCTTAGAGCGCTTCTCGGGTTTTGACTTCCTTGGGAGACTTTGTGACACTGATCTAGGAAGTAGGGATCTTATAAGCCTTCTCCCACCCTTATCTCTTTTGTGGTTTGATCTTATGGGAATTAAATGCCATTAATTAACTATGTGAGAGTGGGACTTATGTAGTAGACGGAATGATGGCCAATTATGATTTGTAGTCCAGGAAAGGTCATGAATATCTGGATGTGGTATCCTTGGTAGTGAGTCCCACGACAATTTGTGTTCTCTGCAGGATGATTATTTCTAATCTGGGTGAAAGCCTTAAGAGTCAACAGTGAGAGTTCTGTTGGTGTTGATATTTGCAATAAACTTCTTTTTCCATCATCCAACTTTATTATTTAATAAAATGCTCATGTTTGAGATATTTTGAATTAATAATATAATTGAAATCTTTTTATGAAGGCATGGCTTGTTGGGGTTCACTCTTAATTTGTCGAACTCATCCCCAGTATTTCCCTCAACCTTAGATGTAGAGTAGAGACATTCTTTGTGACATGAAAGTTAGACACATGGGGTTTTTGAGTATGGAAAGATTTTATGCCAACCTTAGCTTGTTGGTGGATTGAGCATCGTTTTGATGAATATTTAGGGTTGCTGTGGATATTCTAAGGGATCTTGAGTTTTGAGGTCGAGGATCGAGTATTCTTAAACTCTCCTTGGAAGGGAATTGATCGCTTTGGGGAAGCAAGGGAAGGTAAATCCTCTGCACATCGGACCTTTTGAGATTGTTGAGAGGATGAGTCGATCTTTATAGATTAGACTTGCGGGGAGCTCTCGAGTCCGTAATGTGTTCCACATCTCCATGCTACGCAAGTATATTCCAGATCCTCATGTGTTGGAACGCAGAGGTGTGGATGACATCCTATGAGGAGTAGCGGATGCGATTAATTATGAGAAAGAGAAGGAGCTCGCATGAATAATATCCTTAGTGATGGTCCTTTGGAGGAACCACCTAGTCGAGAGCGACTTGGGAGCGGAAGACAATCTTGGTCATTATCCTCGTACCTTCCATGCAGTGCGAATTTAGTGGATGAAATTTTTTCTTTAAGAAATTAGATTGTAATGGCCAGTAACAAATAATGAGGTTACAACGCGTTTGACCAAGTTTAGTAAGTTTGGCCGAATTTGACTAGGTTTGACCAGCAGCTTAGTAGGTTGATGATTGACTTTTTCAAGAATGAATAATTTTGGGTTTACCCGAAGACACCATTTTGTAGGCCTGGTGATCACGAGTTCATAGATTAGTGGAGCGATCGAATCAGACTACGGATAAAGTTATGACCATTGGTTCAAGCGACAATGTTTAACAGTGTCCAAAGCGTCTTCAAAATTTTTGCAGCGGCCAGGCCTATATAAAGCATAACTTTGGATGCAGATGAGCCTGGCCCCCGAAAACACCATTTGAACTCAGGAGCCCTAGAAGCTCTCAGCTTGTGGACCCGAGTTGGGTCATTTTGACCATTTGCGAGCCGTGGGAGGTGGACAACGAGGCTGCAGGCCACTATCCTTGTGCATGCACGGATAGTGGGAGGAGGACATCAGAGATGGGCCGTAAGTGAGAATTTCACGACCCAGCCCGAATCACCGGACCAGGATCGGGCCAGAAGCGACGGCGACGCCGTCGTGCCGGGCATTTGTGATTTTGACCAGCACAGGCCATTTCCGATAACCATAAGCTCTTTCCACCATTTTTGGACCTGAACTCATTCGTGGTTCCTTTTTGTAGATTATATAGTTTGGAAGTTCTAACGAAAACGAAATATTGGAAGGTTAGATCAGTTTAGGCCACCTGGCCCCAGTGGTCGAGTAATGTACCAATGATTCTGGTCTGTAGGCTTTGGTGATATGTGGTTTGTAAATTTTGAATGATAGTTTGGTTAATTTTCCATTTTTGGTTGTTTCGGGTAATTCTGAAGTCGGAGTGAAATAGTGTACGATTGGTCAAATTTGGAAAAATTGAAATTGTATTAGTGAAGTGGATGTTTTAGGAATTATTAGACGGTTCCAATTTTGAGAAATTAGCTCTGGGGTGAAAACCCCGATTTTGGGTATCAGTACATAGAGCCTTGGCTAGTGTAATTAACGGTTTGTCGGGGTTAGAGAATTAGGATGATTTAAATAGTTAAAAGTTGATACAAGGCCTTAGGGGCATTCGATAATGGATTGGTTCAATTATTACAGGTCTGGTGGTATTTATTTATATTACGGGCTCACGTGGGTGGAGGCAGTCCTGGGGAACAAAAGCGCGAGCATCTATAGTCTGTGAGTGGTCTACTTGTTTTTAGAATGTTTTGGGGTATTATTATGATATATATACTTTGCGGTTAGTTATTTCTTATATAACTTATTTGATCGGACGGTTGGTTATGCATAAATGAAAATGTTAGTTTTTATAAAAACAAGTTATCATTTCATGTGAATTTTGTCAACATTTTAAATATTTGGAAGTTTTACAGTGTTCATGGATGTGTGAGTGGTTTATATGTTTTCAAATGATCTATAGAATTATTATATTGATATAACATGTGATTAAATATTTTATATATATACTGTTTGATCAAATGGTTGGTTGCATACAAATGTGATTATCGGTCTTATATAAAACAAGTTATTATTTCATATGAATTCTGTCAACATTTTCACTGTTTGGAAGTTGTACTGGTTTCGTGGATGAGTCTGTAGTATTTAGATATTTTGGGGCACATGTAGTTGGGTTTTAAACCAGAAATTGTTGTTTATGGAATGGTTTTGAAATATATGTGTTTAATAATTGGTTAGGGAATAATGTCATTGAGTATTTCTCAAATTTCAGCTTGAATTGAGAACAGATTTTCTATCTTAGTTGATTGAGTTGTGGGAAGATATCAGTTCTGGAAGTTCCCAACTAGAACACGGTGGCGTTGGAAAAAGGTACACGTGGTAGGAACATTGTGTTAGGGTTATAGGTGATGTACCATATTGTACCGGAGATTGGGTTCAGTAATTATACGATTCTGCGAAGTTGCTGCGTTACTTGGTGAAATTGGTTGGCCCAGACGGTTTATTGGATTTGCCACGTTGCGTGAGTGGGTTGACCGGCGGTTTGTGGTGCTATACGTTGACGTGAGGTCGGTTTGACAGACGGTTTGGTATTACAGGTTTGCCGCGGTGACGTGAGTTTTGTTGACGCAGCGGTTTGGTATTACGGGTTTGCCGCGGTGGCGTGGTCGGTTTGACCCGGCGTTTTGGTGTGGGTTTTGCCGCGGTGGCGTGAGGTCGGTTTACGAAGCGGTTTAGGATGGGTACGTAGTGCGGTACAACGTTGGTTTTATGTGGTATGGGCGTTGTTGATTTTCTAAATATGGTATAACTATTTTAATACTCATGGTTTGGTGCATTTCATGGTTATTTTATCACTTGATAGCTATACATATATTTTGTACTTGGCTTATGTTATTATACCGGTTCAGATTATGTTTTCTTAACATTGTGTCGGCTAATTTGTTGAAGACACCAATTCACATATGTGGACTTCCCCAGAGGATTAGGTTTTGTGAAATGTTTGACAGGGAACTTTATAAGAGTGAACGGAAGGTTTTGAGGGGAGAACCATTGAAATATAAATTTTATTTTCCTTATAAACTCTATGCAGCTCCACTTTGAGATTTTTTATCTCATTATTGACTTTTAATCTGTTCCCCAAGTCAGGAACCGGATGTAGTAGAGCCTATTCGCGCCCGGATTGGCGTATTTCTCCCTTCCACAGTGTCTTACTCTATCGCATTTATCTATTTTGTGTTTGTTGCATTGGACTTATTCATTTCTACTTGTTGCCCTAAATCCGCGATACTCTTGATGACTCGATATTACGTGACAAACTTTTGTGAGACCTCATTTTATAATTGTTTGCGGGTTTTATATATATATGTATAAATGGTATCTAATTAATACACTGGTGTTACTCCCTTCCTTAAGGTGGGGTCAGAGTATCTTCCTAGGGATTATACGGTTGGAACTGCTCGGCGGGACCACAGGGAAATCAGGGGAGGGTATCTGGTCGGATCTGTCGGCTAATAAATGATGGGATAAGAACCCGCCTCTTGGAGTTTGTTGAAACTAGTTCGGTCATGAAGCTCTTGTGGCGAGGAAGCACTCCCTCTTTGCCAGTAGAAAACCTGACGGTCGTCGTCGAAAAATCTAGAGAAAAAGTACGGCTTCTCTTTCTACTTCTTCTTCCCTCTCCTTCTCTTTCTTTCTTCTCTCCACCATTTTTCCCGTCAGATTTGGTCGAGATGGGTCAGTGAGTGTCTCTCTTGCCCGTCATCCCACAGTAGTTCTCTTGGATTACCATATCCATATCCATACACTTTGGATTTCCATCCGATCATGTGGTATTTTATGTCTCATATGGCCAGCCCAGGCTCTTGTCACGAATGGTTCTCCACTTGACATGTGGCTCAGTGTGAGCCACTCTATACGTGCCAAGTGTCACTTGTGATTCTTTAATGCCTGGAAGCGTGAAGTCATTTGTCTCAGGTCGACGAGGGGTCGATGTGGCATCTGCGTTGTGAGCGATCCCAATAGTGAAGTCCGTTTCATCATCTGAGATCTAGAAGGTTTTCATATTTTTCATTATTACTGTTTTGTTTTAAAATTCCTTATTTTTCTGGTTTTACATTCTTGCCCCATAAAAGAATTTTGTCTAATTCACATTCACATCCAACTCATGCTATGCAATGTTGCACACTCTCCATAAATACAAATAGTCATTTAATTACTAACATTAACCAAATACCTTAGTTAAACAAAGGGATGGTGGCTGTGATGTCCTCGCTCCCATTATCTCTGCTCCATGATTGTTTACATCACCACTAGCCACGGTCATGTAGAGCCATGGTCGACTATCCGCCAGTGCGCATTGGTCCACCTCATGAAGTCCATCTACTCCTGACAATCTCACGATCCACTTGGTGGATGTTATCTCTTGGACTGAGTTCTGGAACCTGTGGTTCTTGACATCTTTGGCGATGTGCCAACAAATAGGCCTTGTTTCTTGCGCACCTCTCGAGAGTATCTCGAAGAGATTAGATCTGCCTCTGCGTGGCTTTCTTGTGTTTGTCAGTTGACTGCTCTACTAGGCATCTCATCAGAAGAACAGTGCCACACTCAAACTCTGACAGTTGTAGGCTCTCACTTGGGTAGAGGAAGACTTAGGTATAAAACCACCTTCAGAGTTGTCTCTAACAGATCGGGATCTAGTGGTAGACTCTCTCCACCTCCCATCAAAATTGGTGATTGGCTCGTGGAGGCACCTCATGGATGTCTGCCTATTCGGCGCGATGCTGTGTGCTAAACAAATTCCTACAGGGTGGTGCCCCTCTAAACTTCTTATGATCCGACATGCTGTAACATGTCCTGTACAAATCAACATGGTCTTTCTCCCGGGTGTGTGATGCGTCAACGGATAAATGCGGTCTTTCATAGTCAGTGTGTCCCCATGTGGCCTTTTGGAGCTCAACGATTATGTGTGCAGCACAGATCTGTCAGGCCACTGCTGGACAGTGGCACTTCATGTGTGGAGACCGATCTCTCGGATATACCCCAGTAGATGGGATTCCTCTGTGTGGTCGTCCACTTGGCTAGAAAATGTGTGTCAACCATTGTGGGTCCTCTCCCTTATCTGCGATCAGCCTCAGTGGTGTCAGAGTGGCTGATGGGTCATAAAGTCCTCGTGACGTGCTCCCACTTCCATTTAAGCCACTCTGATGGCTGAAGTAGCCACTGGTGAACTGGTGCTGACTAACCTATTGACACGTGGGCATCGTCGAACAGAAGTCCCCAACATGTCCACTTTCATCGCTCCGATAAATCTTTGACTGCAGATCGCAAATTTGTCATAATGCCACTTGGATCTTGTGATAATCGGGGCTTGATGAAGCTCCTAAGATCTCCTGCCAGTTTGTCCAAGGCGGGAGACCACTAGTCCTTGATACCAATATAGTTAGATATGTTTTAAGTGCAGTATGTGTTGTGGTAATGTGGGCATTTTACTCATGTATGGGTCTCATGATATGAGACACACGAGTTTTCCATGAGGTTGTGATGGTCGACGGGACCCCGAGGAAGTAGGGCGTCACGATATATGATTTTTATTTATTAATATTTTAATAAATATCCTCTGATATTTGTATATATAAAATCAATGTATCAATGTTTATCGATCATTTTGATCAGGTATATATCTATTTCTTTTAATAATTATGAAAATTATACCTGACATATGAATAATATATTCAATATCATCTATCAGAAATTAAAAGAAAAAATTAATTCTGAAACTTTTATAAAGGATGTAGTTAGTCATCTAATAAAGTCGGAGGTCGTTTAAGCATGAATTAAAATAAAAATTGGATTATTAATTTTTAATAACAATCTTACTTGTTAGCTTTGGTAGTAGCTTCTGAATGAAATGGTTAGATCATATGCTTTTGTCTGCTCAAAGATATCATTTATGTTGATATAAAAATTCTGAGTCATTAATGGCTACAAGTGGTGCATGTTCTAGGATTTCCTTTACTGTGTTTTGACCGTCTTTTGATACTAAATCCACTACGAGGAATGTTTTGTGTTTGTATAAAAACTAAATTTGTGATATAGGTTAAGCCGATGTTTATTGACTAGCCAGACTTTTTAGAGGGTTGAAAATTTATAAAATTTTGACCAGTCATGAGCCAGTTCTTGACCCTTTGACTGTTGGCGCTTGTGGATCTTGTTTGGGTTGACGAATTAGCTCAATTAGCTCCAAATCTTTATTTAATTTTTTAAGTAACTACATGTATTTAGATTTTTCAATGATTCATTTGCAATTCTTAATATTTTGACTCTTAACATGGAATCAATATATCTTTTATAGCATAGGGTTTTAAAAATAACCAATTATTATGTTGTTATACAAGTTAATATCATTAAAGCTTTTGTTGACTTTAACTTCTTTATTTTAATTTTAAATGTATACTTTTAATATAATTTTAATATTTCTGAAATATTGTATGGAAAATTCCCAGATACATTTGAATTAAATAAGTGGTTTTTATATTGAATATATTTTCATATATCTCATTAACCTTTGTATTTAAATATTTACAATTTATTTTTCTGTTCTCCTATACATTTATTTTAATTTTTTTATTTATTAAAAATGAAGTTGTGATAGTTTATAAATTAAATTAAAATTTATTGTTAACACTAAAATAATTAGAAAAATCCATACACTATTTCTTTCCTAATATGTAGTTTATATGTTTCCACACTAAGATGTGAATTTCAAAACAAATGGATATTTATTATACGAGATAATATTTTGGGAAAAAGTTTTATTCTAAATATAAAATATATTTTTATTCTAAATAGAATAAAAATTTATGTTGTTTTTACAACTAGCACTTTGTTACAATGTAATTTAAATTATCCACTGAACTGGACCGTCCCTCCTAGATGACCTATCTTTTGAAACTTTGAACACTCTAACAACTGAGGTAGGCAATGTGGATTATGTTGTTAACATTTTAAAATTTTGATTAATAGATGAGGATTGACTCAATAACATCAGGATATACATATTTCTAATGTGGAGTCACATATTGTGTGGATATAATGAGGAAGAAGATTACAAGCATATGAGATTTCCATTATGCTGAAGTTGTTTTAAATGTTATTCGATTATTTACTTTATTGTTTGGTACTATTTTATTTTTATTTGAGAATAATAGAATCATTAAAATTAATATTTTAAAACATTTTTAGGTTTGGCCAGTTTGGCCTTGTCGCATGAGTTATGGTCCCCCAGTCGAAGTAGCCTGTAGATAGAAATTGGCTAGATTAACCTAACTTGGGTACAGCCACCTGTTGGAATGTGGTGGCAGAAATAGGTTAGTGCATTTGATTACGACTTAGAAAAACATGTTAGATCATTTTGAAGTACTTAAAATATTGCGTGATAAGCACATGTTTACCTTGTTTGAGAGCTCAGGTGATCACAGTGTTTTGTTATTTTACTTAATTTCGTAAGGACAAATACTTGTTCAAATTTACAAGCCACTTTTTAGTGTCTAATTTTGATAGCCTTTTGAAGGCTTTGACAACTATTGAATCTGTCATTATTTCAGAATGGTTAGAAGATTGAAGTACTTCTGAGTCTGCTGGTGGCGCTTTAGGTCCCAAAAGAGTGGAAGTAGCTATAATGTTGGTAATTAGTGTTCCTCTTCGAGGAAAAGTGGATCCAGGCAGAGCATAAATTAATAATCCTACTTGTTAGCTTTGGTATTAGCATCTACAAATAGAAGATCGTATGCTAAATGTTTCATAGAATTTCTCTTCAACAACGTCTTTCTCATTCTTAGCAAGGTAATAGAGGTCTCAAAATCCATCCCTGCACAATTTTGAACATATATCAAAAATCAATATTTTTAATGTTTAAAAGTCAAAACGACAAAAATATGAAAGTTTTCTCACCCACAGAAGAATTTGCAAAAAATCCTTCGTGATATTACCCTTCCTCACCAAATTATTGCCCTTCAACCATTTTGTAAACATAGTATCAAAATGTTCATATACCAATAAGGCGTATTTGGAATTGAATTGCGATGCTACGTCATATGAGAAAATATAGTCTCATCCTAACTTCTCTTGCGGATAGTTATCACACTGACCGATCTTGTCCATTTCACCATAATATAAAGTCCCACGACTAGGTTTTTTTAAATGAAAAAATATATATATTATAGGAAACATCATTACTAATGTCAATGACATAAGCATAACCATGGTTTAATATGAGAACTAAAGATGATTAAATTTATCAAAAATTAAATTATCCATTTTTTCATCAAAAGTTAAACACCATGTCCAAATGGGTTTTTAATTAAGATGTATGGATGTGTAAAAGCTAAAGAAGAAACATTACAATTTCTTTCCATCAAAACTCCTAAGATTTAGGATGCAATAACCTCTAGGATCGTGATATGGTGATGTGATAAGTAGGAAATGTCAATATGCTATAATAATTAAAAATAATATTAATTAGTTTTGACTTAGGAATTTAGACGAAATGAGTCTTGATTTTAAAGAATTTTTTTCTCTAAATAAAAAGTGAGATAATATTATGGCAAAAATAGTTTTAACTCTAACTTGAATTACATAATTAATATGCAACGAAATATAAAATAATAGGAAATATAGATACAAAGTTTATATATAATATCCAATACGCATCTCTGGAATGAGTTAATAATGAGCATGGTAGATATTATAAAAGTGGTAAAATGTGATAATATTATGCATTTGTAATAAGAAGGGCAATTCATGGTAATATTAATGATTTGCAAATTAGCACGACTATTGATTTGTCATAAGATGTTTATTAAAGAATATTAAAGAAAGTTGCAAATCTATGGAAAGGGAAATTGTTGTTAACAAAGGTAATAACAATAATATACAAATTAAGTATTGTAAAATATTGCGTTGCAAGAATATAATAGAGAGAATAGAGAGAGATTAAGAAGAGAAAGTAGATAAGCACCAAAAAGATGGTAGAGAAAGTCAGAGGAGCCATTTTATTTTTACTTTCATTCTATATACATTGAATAGGAGATGGCGTTAAATACTACATTAGAATGTAGGTTACGAGATGTCTGCTAGCAGGTACAGTGAATATACATTGATGTATATAGGTTGCGAATGTATAGGTTACGAATGTGTGGAATTCTGAATGTCTTGTAATAAGTACCACGTGAATATACATTGATGTATATAGGATTCGTTGAATATAATGAATATTCATTCATGTATTTCATAACACTCCTGGAGTATTCGTTGTATTCGCGAGATAATGGGTGAATGATCTCTTTGCCTCATTAAAAACCAAGCGCAGAAAAGGCAAAGTGGGACAAAAGCCTTGGGACAAAAGGGAAAAAGAGTACTGATGCATAAATATTTATGATCTCTCCCTTTTATGGATGCGTGTATTGCCTGTTAAAACCTTAGCGGGAAAAACCCGATGGGGCTGAAACCGGATAAAAGAAAAGGAAAAAGAGTGCAATGCATAGTTCTGATATCTCACGCTCGATTTACGAAACTATACCAGCCCTTCTTCAGAAGCAGATTAATCTTGCATCTTATGAACTCGCATACCCGATACCATATACTAATTTCTCAAAGTTGACGTTACGCGCGTGATTTGATAAAAGATCTGCAAGATTATTTATGGATTGAATCGCAACACTCGATTTGTCGACTTTCTTGGAGTTCATGAGTACCACGAGAAAAATTTTATTTGAGACCAATAGCGGTTCTATCACCTTTGATATATCCTCCTAACTTGGCCATCACAAGCGACATTATCTTCATAAGTATAATTGGGAGAATTTGTATACGGTGTTAGCGACAAGAATGGTGAATATGTGTTATAATGGATCTTAACCAAACACACCTCTTGGCCCATAAGCAATGATCTCAGTGGTTAGAAGATGTAGCTACTGCGGTGCCGTGAAACGCCCGAATGGCGGTGCCATTATAATAAAATAAATAACGGTTTGAGAACGAAAAGCATGTGGATCGGATCTATATCCATCATCGAGAATATCCCGACTAAACTGGTAGTAGATTCCTTTGGAATAATATAATTCCAAATCTATGGTTCCTCGGAGATAACGAAAAATATGTTTAATTCCATTCCGGACAATCTCAGAGTTGAAACCGAGAATTTAAGGAATGCCAATAAATTCTTGCAAGCGATGTGCGGTCTCGTACATTGTGCCGAAATTGCATCAAAGCCCCGGTGCATTGAGATATGTGGTATTTCGGGACCAAGTATCTCTTCTTCCAGTTCTCTCTAGAATGGCCCGATGCTTTTGGGGATCAAGACCTTACAACCATAGGGGTGACCCAGGTGGGTGAGCCTTGTCCGTTGAAGCCAATTTAAGTAATCTTTCAATGTGATGATTGATGAGCGATTATTCCATTTGCTTTGCCGGCAAATTTGTAGACCCGAAAAAGTTTGGTTTACCCCAGTCTTTAACTTCAAATTCCTTTTTCAAATACTCGTGAGTTTTAGCTAACTCTTTGGAGTTCAATTAAATTTATACTCGTCAACATAAAGCGCCACATTATGTCAGGTTTCGATTTCTTAATAAACACGCATAGACGAGATAGGATCATTGTACCTTTCCTTAATTACGGTACTCGCAGGGGCGTTGATACATACGGCCGGAGTGCTTGCTTCGTACCAGTCTTTGCAATTTTAGTGAGAATAAGTTGCGGGGAGTGCATGTATCAGACATTTTGAATCCCTCGGAATTCATACTAAATATATGTGTCTAATGAGCCACTATAGATATCAGTCTTGATGTCCGCAGGCGCGCATTTCCAATTTTCAAGATTATCGGACTAATGAAAATGAAAATGCAATCATATCATCACAATTGAATATGTCTCATCGTAATCAATCCCAGGTCTCTGGGAGAATCCTTGAGCAACGAGTCGAGCTTTATACCTGACAACCTCGTTTTTCTCATTTGGTTTAGGACAAATACCCATTTATATCCAACGGGCTTTACATTGCTCCAGGGATCGAATTATGGGTCCAAAGCCTCTCCATTTAGCTAGGGAAGCTAATTCAGCCTTAATTGCTTCCTCCAGCCAAGCCCAATCTTGCCTTTGACGGCATTCAATAATAGTGCGGCTCACAATCATCATCCATACATTTTTATGAGCAAGCGAGAATGCAAAAACTATCATGTTGATTTTATTACATCAAATCTCATTACAAATATGATAGATTCTCGATATTCTGAGGGTTGGTAATGAGTCTTTTCATGGGTTTGTGCCTCTTCAAGGGAAGTAAGCCTGACACTGAAATCTACAGGTGGATTCTTGATTCTTTCCCGCACCGTTTCGAGCAATGTCTTTTGATCCTGTTGGTGCAGCTTCAGCGTGGGGATTTTCATCCATTTGGCTTGTCCTTCGAGACAACTATCCTAGTTAGACATTCTACATTTGGAATATGAGATTTTGTTACCTTAGTAGCATCATTAAATGCATCGAAGTCTGTATTAATAGCACGTAAATGGATTATCTGTGCACCTCGTTTCCTTTTCGGAGTTCTTAGGTGGTGAGATAAATTTTCTCATTCAGGAGAAAAAACCTTAATTAGTTTTTACTTGTGACCATTTCAATTTTAGGTGTCACGATCGTGGAAACATAGTCTCATTGAATGTCAATATGTGAATCTAGCGATAAAATCACGATGGTCGGTTCCAAGAACCTAATGATGGACGGTGAATTAAACCCAACATAAATGCCCAAATGGCGTTGGGGACCCATTTTCGTTGAGATTCGTTCTCAATAATAGAGTGCGAGCAGTGATTTGTATATGTTTAATCAAGGATTCTGCCAATCCATTTTGAAATTATGGTATATGCGATAGGGTGCTCAACCTCGATTCCGAGTAAAACACAATATGTATCAAAACTCTTTGATGCAAATTCACAAGCATTATCCATCCTTATACCTTTAATTGGATAATCAGGGAATTGTGCCCGAAGCTTTATAATCTATGAAGTAAGCGTCTGAGTGACATTCTGTGCGTGAATAATAGACAAGCGTGGGATTATCTGGATGAATTACTTAATGTATAAAATATAGAAATGGTCCGCGGTGGTTGTGTTGATCCACAAATATCACCGGAATTTATAGCATGCAATAGGAGGTGTCTGATCTGTATTGTAGGGGCATATAAGAGCTCAAGTGTCGCGTAGTAGTATTTTGGAACTAAAGTAGGAAAGCGAAGTTTAACACTTGACCGGACTTGTGTATGAGAACAAGGTACAATTCATTTGCTTCTTAAATAAGGACATGAATATATGAAAATCATTAATGTAGAGATGGGCTGATACAAATAGCGCAGTTTTGATTGAAAATTAAAAGAGATGAGGTCAAATTTCAATTAATGAAAAGTTGATATTATAATAATGGAAAAACAAAGCCAAGTCTATTTTGGTCTCTAAAAGCTAGGTTTCATCTGTGGAGGAAGGAAAGCGAGAGAAGGAAGAGGAAGAGAAGGAAGAAGGAGGGAGGAGGAAGAAGATCAAGGTATGTATGTCTTGGAATTAAGTGTATTTTGATGTCTTGAGCTTTTGGTATCTCATTTAATGGAAATTAGTTGCTCCTTGTTACAGGGTTTGTGGAAGATGCATTAACCTAAATTCTTAGTTGTGAGAAAAACCCCAGTGGTGAAATTAAACATGGAATCCTCCATAATTTATAGTTTGTGAATTACATTGATGGACCTTAGGTTGCGTTCTTGGATTTCACCTAGGGGTTTGGTTTTTATGAATTTAAATCACCCGGTCGAAGTGTTGGAGTGTTTGAGTTAGACTTCATGTGGTTTAGTATTATGGAATTGTTGTAAAGGATAATGTTGGGTATTTAAAGAAATTCTGTCAAAATTTAGTAAAACCCCCTATTTTGTTTTATTTATAGATTAAATTATAATCGTCAAAATGAATTGATTCGTGAGAACCGTAATGAATGGGAATGCAGTGTATAGAAGGCAAGAGAGCAAATTGTAGCTCTAGGGAACAATGCAATTTGAAAGGTGAGCTCGTGTGGCTCGCGCAGTTTTGCACTGTTTTGGGTATGGATTTGTAGTGTTTTGAGTATAAGTGGAGTTTAATTTCCATCGAGTGAGTGATTGAGTGCAAGATCTGATAGAATTCTAGGGGAATAAGTTATCTGAAGTTTAGGCAAATTAGCCAGACAGTCTTCTTACAGAAATTTTATAAGTGGTATCATGCAGATTCTGTTCTGTCAATTTGAGTAATCTAGATAAAATACAATAACTTGAGTTTTGGTGATCCAAATTGGGTGAGTTCAAATTGGAGAAAACCTTAGAACCATAGCTTCAAATGAGTGAAGAAACCATTTCCAATTTATGGGTTAAGATTTAGAAATCAAAAGGATAACGATATGAGTGATTCAGTGATTTTGAATCAAAAACATGCTGTAACTTGTGTTATGGTTGAGGGCCTTACAAAATTTTATATTGAAATTTTAAAGAGATGTCATTGGATATATAAAGGACTGAGTCTGGAGAGTTTCATAATTTTTAAGAACTTTTGAATAATTTTTGGGTAATAAAGTCCATAAATTATTGTGGGGAAAAGGTTGCAAAATGAGTGGTTTTTTGTTATGGGCTTTTTAGTGCTCCAGGTGCATTGTTATTGACTTTCTGAATGTTGTGTGACCTTAAGTGACTTGCGTGAGTACGTTAAGTTTATACCTTCTCGTAGAGTGATTATCGTTACGTATTCGTTTAGTATGTAGGCTAACTAGCGGAAGCCAAAGTAGTGGATTTGTGCTCAAGGTTGAAACAAGAGGTGAGTGTTCTAACTCTCATTTTCCAAATCACTAGTATCTTCTTATTATAAAGCTGATTTTATCTTGGTATTTCATGGTTTTGGTGCAAACCACTTTTACACAAAAACAAGCAATGAATTAGAAAGCAAGCAAATGGTTTTGAGATCTGCCATTTTGAAAAGCAAGCATTGGTTTTAAATTGTAAAACCATTTTCAAGCAACAAACAGAGTAAGCAAATGGTTTGAATAATTAAACCATTTTCAAGCAAACAACAAGCAAAGAATATTTCACAGCAGGCCTTCCACTAGTTCTAACTTAAGCAAGCGGTCGGTATTTCACGTGCGTACCGCGGTGGTGTTAGGATCTCATACAGCCATTGTAGTTTTGCATCGTGGCTTTAGTGAGAAATTAGAGCTGTCTCTAGAATGCGAGTGAGCAATCGGAGCCGTTAGGCGGTCTTGGGACAAGAGGAGAAGCGCTCGCAGAAGGGCTTAGCGTGGGTACGGATTTAGAGTTTCTTGACTCCTTGAGGTAGGGGTTTTTCCCACTTGGGTTTAGTCTTCGTTTAGTCTGATGTAAATGTTTCGGTTGATTGAGGCCTGGAACGGCCGTTTGATCGGTTCCAAACCTTGGGGAACTTGAAATGTTTACAGTTTGAGACCCACGAGCAGTGGCCTCCAGTTCTTCTGGTGTTTGGAGTCAAGTGTGTGATGAATGGTTCAATAAATCATGTAGGGTTTGAATGAAATGGGAAATGGCGAAATGCAGTTCACAAAGTGAAGTAGATAGTCGTGTTGATAGGAGCATTAAGCGAGGTTTTTCTTTGTTCACGAAGCGATGATTTCTTCTCATCATGTATGTGTTTGGTCAAGTGATTGAAATTGAATTCTTGTGTTTGATCGTTAGCCCATTGGGCTAATTTTGATGTGATGAATGAAATTACATAACATGATTGTGTAGATTTAATTTTATGTATATTCATGTTTGTATATTTGCATGTGAATTAGGCGTGTGGAATTGGCATACATGCATTTCATATGCCTTTGGAACATCCACAGGACTATAGGAGTTAATGCATGAGGCAGTGCAGAAATGGTTGGTTGTCCTAGCTAGAAATGATCGGGTAGTCCATGCTTAAAATATCAATGCGTCGGAATGGCCCAAATTGATATACATCCGGAGGTGATCCACATACAATATCAATCGTCGGAAGCGGCTGGTCAGATCTCATCTCGGAGGAGTAGTCCACTAAATATAACGCGGAGGCGGTCCTTTCATAGATCGGTGAATACAAATAACAAACCAAATAACTGTTTGAAATAAGTTTCTCACTCTACCGAGGCTTGCGGCGAGTGTGAGAGTCGATGAGGACTCGGGATATGGGATGCTGGTCATGTAGACGTCAGTAGGATCATGCATTTACTTGAATGTGTGTTTAGTAAGGAACATTATGGCTGCCTTAGGTGGTGAAGTGGCCGCTTAGGCGATTCTCTGCGAGCATTAGCTCACCGTCATTGGGTTCCCCTTTTCTGAGTACATGGAGCGATGCGAGGGACGGCTAGATCCTAGAAATTTGGGTTAAGAAAAGAAAGCCCCGGAATGTGGCTTTAATTGGTTTACATGTATTAGAGTCAGTATTTTAATATATGTTGTTGTATAGAGTAAATATTTGAACTCTTAGAAGCTTGTGGATATAGTTAGTTCATGATTAGTATGTATATTAGTCTTGTTTATAGGCCCAAGTAGCCGTATTGGATATATATTGCATATATTGAATTTATTTGGGACGGGGTAAATGCGGGTTTATCTGAATGTTAGCCAGTGAAGTACAGCTCGTCTGAAAGGGATAGATTTTTAAGTGGTGTCGGGTCACCCAGGCATCCCGCCGTATTAACGGACCCAGATGACTCAGCGGACCCCGGGTTTGGGGCGTCACGGTAGAGTGCGGCGATTCCAGGGGATCTGAGTGAGGCCCGCACCGGGCGGTATATCTTTGTGACCCGACAAGATGCGGATGCGACTCAGGATGTGGTTACTGGTATTATTTCTATCCTTGATCATGATGCTTATACATTAGTGGACCCAGGAGCCACACATTCATTTGCATCCAGGCCTTTCTTAGATCGCTTCCAGATAGAGACCCAGCCATTAGAGGGTCGTATGAGAGTTTCCCTTCTAGCTGGAGATCTGTTATTCTCGAGCCAGTAGTTAGAGATAATGCGGGATTCGATTTAGGGACGGGGTTCCCAGCGGATCTTGTGGCCTTAGATGAGGATTTTTGATGTAGTTCTCGACATGGATTGGCTATCTCGCCATAGTACATTAGATTGTTATAAAAAGAGTAAGTTGCATAGGCCGAAATTGGAGGTTAAGTTGAGGGAATATGTAGAGTTATCTTCGATATGATCCTGCCGTAGCCAGCCTGATCTTTTTATGTAGGAGTTGCTCCAGGAGTTATCTAATATATATGATTGACGGGAAAGGAGGGACTACGGTGGATGAGATTCCAGTTTATTAGAAGTTCCCGGATGATATTGCGGGATTACCTCGAGAAAGGGTGGAGTTCACCATTGGTTTTTGATCTGCAAGGGCGAGCGGGTTTCGTTCCTCTTATAGGATGGCTCTGCGAGTTGAGAGAGCTTAAGGCTTAGTTGAAAGAATTGTTAAGTAAAGGGGATTCATTAGCGAGCATATCCCCATGGGGAGCTCGGTTCTCTTAGTGAAAAGAAAGATGGGAGTTTGGTGTGTATAGATTACAGTATTTGTGACAAGTTACCGTAAGCGTCGGTATCAACCACTAGGATCGATGAGTTAATTTAGTCAACTCGAGGTCGAGTGTACTCCCAGATAGATTTGGTCGAGTATCATTAGTTGAGGTGCGGGGAGGGTGATGTTCCTAAGGCGCATTAGGATACGCTACGGACATTATGAGTTTACACAGTGATCTGGTTTGACTTGACTAATGCTCGGCATCGTTTATGGATTTGATGAGCCGATTATTCCGTTTGTATTTGGATAGGTTCGTCATAGTCTTTATTGATGATATCCTAGTGTATTAGGTGATTCGGAGGAACATTGAGCGCACGAGGATTGTGTTGCAATTTAAGGGGCGGCGATTGTATGCGAGTTGAGCAAGTGGTTTGGCTTGATAAGGTGGCATTCCTAGGTCGTGTGATCACCAGGTTGAGGGGGTGATGTGGATCCACAGAAAGTAGAAGTTGTGGTAAATTGGAAGCCGCGAAGAATGTGTGAATTGACTGCTTGGTTTAGGATGTCTGAAAAGTTTGTTGAGGGTTCTCAGAGATGTGACCCACGACGAGGCGATGAAATATGTCAGAAGTATGATTGGGTGGATGCGCGTGAGTTTTGAGGGGGTAAGATTGACTTACGACTCCGATTCGCTTTACTTGATGGAGATGGGTTTGTGGTTCTGATGATGCTTCCGTGAGGCCTTGGTTGTGTTTGATGCAGAATGATAGGGTGATTGCATATGCCTCTAGGCGGTAGAGAAGAAGCATGAAAATTACCACACATGACTTGACTTTACGGCGGTCGTGTTTGCTACGAAGATATGGAGACATTACTTATATGGTGTTCCTTGCGGGATCTTTCCACGGATCATAAGAGTCTTCAATATATTTGCACGAGAAAGAGTTCGGCACAGGCAAGAAGATGGCTTAAGTTGATTGGAGACTCCAGTGCACTAGTGCTTGAGTACCATCCGAGCTAATGTACGTGTGAGATGCCTTGAGTAAACGACCAGAGTTCTTTGTCTCATATGAGATCAGGTTGATCTTCATTTTATTGGTGGATCCTGAAACTAGGGTGATATTGGAGGTGAGGATTCGGGACTTGACTATAGTTTCATGTTAGACCACTTCTAGTGGACGGATTCTAACGGGAGTAGTCACTTTGGATCATGGATGTGATTAAGCTTAAGGAAGAGATAGAAAAAGGAAAGCGAGTTTCAAATCGGAGATGATATGATAGTGAAAGGACGAGGAGAATGTGTGTGCGAGAGTGCGGCGAAGAGAGACATTATGGAAGAAGCACATTCATACACGTATCTTTATGCATCAGTAGTACAAAAATATCTGGACTTTGAAAGAATGTCAGTGGAATGGGATGAAGAAAGAGATAGCGAGTTTCGTTTCCTGATTGCCTAACACAATGTCGATGGGTGAAGGCCCGAGCATGAAGGCCTGGGGAAAGATCTGATTACTCCCTATTCAGTGTGAAAATGGGAGAAGATTACTATAGTTTTGTGCGAGATCTTCCACGGACTGGAAGCTGACATGATGCGATATGGGTAATAGTTATTCGATTAGCGAAATACGCCCATTTTCTACCAATTAATGTTGAGATTCATTGGAAAAGTTGACTAGAAAGTTATCATGCCGAGGTAAGAATGGTGAGACTTCCTTTGGGGTTCGGTTTCGATAGTTTGGATCAGAGACCCGAGTTCCACATCAGGTTTGGCTTTAGTTTGCAACCAGTTGAGTACTCGCCTACGTTTGACCTGACATTTCATCCTCAGGCGGATGGTCGATCGAAGGACTATTGACGTTAGAGGATATCTTTGGCTTAATGTGATGAAATTCAAAGGAAGTTGGGATACTCGCCTTGTGGGTTTGCCTACAACGCAGCTATCAAGCCGGTATGAAATGGCTCAATTTGAGGCCTTGTTTGGCGGGAAATGTGGGACTCGAGTGTCTTGGGATGAGGTTGCCCAGACGAAGGCCCAGCTGGGCCCCGAACTGAATCTGAGATCACTAGAAAAGAGTTATCTGGACAATTAAGTAGAGACTTGCAATTTGAGATGGTGACCAAGTCTTTTTAAGATTTCACCTTGGAAAGGTGTGTTGAGATTTGGGAAGCGAGGGCGAGCTTAGTGCGAGGTATATTGGACCTTATAAGATTGTGAGCAAGGTGGGACCGATGGCTTACAGTTAAGTTACCCCCGGAGGTATCTAGGATTCATGATACATTCATGTATCGATGTTGAAATATATCTCGGATCCTTCACATGTATTGAAGGCTGACCATTGCGGGTTAAAGGAGAATTTGACACCAAAGACAGGTGCGGGTGTGATGCGAGTGATTCCATTAGTTAAAGTGTTATGGAAGAATCATGAGAGGAGGCCGCTACTTGGGACGGGGAGGCTCGGATGGGCCCTGTCAGTACCCTCCTTATTTTCCACCATGAGTTATTTTCCTTTCCTTTATTTGGGTTTAGTTGTTCATTTAGGAATGAAATGTTCTAAGGAAGGGAGGATTTTGTGCTTGGCCTTGTCCGGAGTACGGTGCGACAAGCTTTGCTGGGGCATATAAGAGCTCCCAGTGTCACATGGTAGTATTTTGGAGACTAAAGTAGGAAATGAAAGTTTATGGAACCCCGGAGATTTCTGTATCAGAACAAAGAATACAATTGTCCCATTTAGCAAATAGGGCGTGAATATGAAAATCATTAAGTGTAGAGATAGACCCATTACAATATAGCATAGTTTGGTGAAAATTAAAGAGATGAGGTCAGAATTTCAATTAATGAAAAGCTGATATTATAATAATACAGGAAAACAAAGCAAATGTGCCAGCTAGGTTTCACGTGGGAGGAGGAAGGGAGAGGCGAGAAAGGAAGGAAGAGAAGGAAGAAGAAGGAGGAGGAGGAGAAAGAAGATCAAGGTATGTATGTCTTTGAATTAAGTGTATTTTGATGTCTTGAGCTTTTGGTATGCATTTCCATAGAGTAGTTGCTCCTTGTTCTAGGGTTTTGCTGGAGAGATCACGTAACCTAAATTCTTGAAGTTTTGTGAGGAAAAACCCCGATTGGTGAAATTAAACATTGGAATCATCATAATTTTATGGTTTTGTAGGAATTGGTGGACCTTGGGTTGAATTCTTGGATTTTCACCTAGGGTTGGTTTTATGAATTTCCAAATCACGGTCGAGTGTTGTGGAGTTGTTTTGAGTTAGACTTCATGTGGTTTGAGGTATTATGTGATTGTTGTAAAGGAGAATGTTGAATTAAAATTCTGTCAAATTTGGTAAAACCCCTGTTTTTGTTTTAGTTTATAGATTAAGTTATAATCATCCAAATGAATTGATTCCAATTGTTAAAGAACCACTTAAGAAGATGAGACTACAAATGTATGAAGGAACCAAGAGCAAATTAGCCAGCTCTAAGGCTCCCAAGCTGGACTGAAGGTGAGCTAGTGTGGCTCACTGATTTCTTCTGTTTTGGGGTATGGTTGTAGTGTTTTGGCCATAAGTGGAGTTTCACTCATCCAAATTGAGTGATTCAAAATTCTGGGGAAAATATACTTCTAGGGGAATAAGTTATCTGAAGGAAGTTTATGCAAATTGTGAACCCAAAGTGCCCAGAAATTTTATAAGTGGAGCTATGTGCAGATTACATTACCCTTAATTTGAAGTAATCTAGATATAAAAATACAATAACTTAGCATTTTAGTGATGTCCAAATTGGGTGATTCCAATTGGAAAGAAAACTTCAGACCATAGCTTCAAATGAGTGAGAAGAAATCATTTCCAATTTATGGATTTAAGATCCCAGAAATCAAGGATAATAATGCATTGATTCGTGAGGACTTTGGATAAAACATCTTTGTAACTTGTGTGTTATGTGGTTGAGGAACTACGGAAGGAATTTTACATTGAAATTTTAAAAGATGTCATTGGATATATAAAGGACTGATCTAGAGTTTCATAATTTTAGACCTTTTGGAATAATTTTGGGTAATAAAGTCCGCATAGAGTATTGTGGAAAAAGGTTACCAAATAGTGGTTTTATTTCATGGGCTTTTTAGTCTTTGAAGGGTACATTGTTAATTTGACTTTATGAATGTTTGTGACCTTAAAGTGACTTGCGTGTGAAGTGGATCAGTTTATCACGCTATCGTGAGTGATTAATACGTTCTTGAGTGATAGTTTGAGATGTCTGCATTCCAGCGAGGAAAAGCAAATAGTGGATTGCTCAAGGTTGGGAAACAAAGAGGTGAAAAAGGTGTTCTAAACTCATTTTCCAAATACTAGTATTATTATTATACTATATTTGTTTTATCACTGGTATTTCATGGTTTTGATTGCAAACCATTTCAAGCAAGCAAATGAATTAGAAAGCAAGCAAATGGTTTTAGGTTAAGCCATTTTTGAAAAGCAAGCATTGGTTTTTAAGTGTAAACCATTTTCCAAGCAAACAAGCAAGCAAGAATGTTCTGAAAAAGCAGGCCTTCCTAGTTCTAATGACAAGTAGGTCGGAGGGTATTCGTGGGTTTATGCGGTGGTGTTAGGATCTCATACATGCATTGTAGTTTTTGCACGGTGGAGCTGGAGCTTGGGTCATACATCGCCGACTGCGGGAGGCAGGTGGCGCGTGGGTATGGGTTATGAGCTCTAACTAGAGGAGATTATGGTGATGTGGGCTACGGGTCAATTCCACCATGTTCTGGGAAAAATGTGATGCGACGAGGTCCTTCCACCGCACGGTCGTCTTGAGCTCCTTGTTTACTAAGTGCAACAAGCGAAAATAGGCCTCGATGGTTGATGTTTATAGCATGATATCTTGATTTGCAAATCAACCATTGGTGCACGGTCGCCCAGGCTTCCATGGAGTTTTAAAGGCAAACGGTTGAGCCAAGCTCCCGTTTAGATTTAAAAACGAACGGTTGAGCCAAGATCCCGTGGGATTTTAAAGCAAACGGTTGAGCCCAGGCTCCCGTTTTATTTTTCGAAGCATGCGGTTGAGCCCAGGCTCCCGTGTTTATGAAAAGTTTTGAGAAACTTTTAAAGCAAAAGGTTTATGAAAAGTTTTGTGAAACTTTTAAAGCAAGAGATTTAAGAAAAGTTTTAGAAACTTTTAAAGCAAGATAAAGCACGCAAGCAAGAGATTTTTGAAAGGTTCTATAAACTTTCAAGCAAGCAATCAATAAAAGTTTTAGAAACTTTTTAAAATAAAGCAAAACAAGAAAAGCCCTACGGAAAATATCATGTAGAAGTCCTTCTGAGTTTTAGATGTTTCGAAAAAAGCAAAAACATTTTCTAAAGCATACACTCACTTCGACTCGTTTAGTCATTATTTTCTGTTTAAAAACTATTTTCCAGATCTGAATGCGCGAGCCCATTTGGAGAAGCTATAGTGGATATCTGAATTTTGTATCCCAGTCTTGTAATTAATATATAAGAAAAATACTTTGAATTTATAACTTCAGACATATGTATGTACATAGTATAGTTTTGTGAAAATGTGTGGAGCTTGAGGCTCTTTTGAAAGAATGTTGTTGGTTGCCATATTTGGAAATGTGTAAATTATGTATACAGGATTTGGGATATGTCTATGTCAATTTTGTTATCTTCTTAGAAATTTTATAAAATCCTGAGTTTAGAAAAGAAAAAAAAATTTTATCTGTTAAGCCAAGCGTCACGACTACTTCACGAGAATTTTCTGAGTCGTTAGAGGTAATGGTGGGGATTTTGTGGAGTGGCGGCTACCTGCCGATAGTAGGGAGGGTGTGTGAGAATTCTTTGCGGGAATAAAGAGGATTAGTCAACCTTTGTTATAGAAGGTTTGATAATGAGTTTTCCTTGTGAAACAGCCTTCCACAGGTTATAAATCTTTGGTTGACAATACCTTTGTATCCTTTAAAGGGTGCCCTTTGTATTCTAGATTATTCGCAGCATCATTGTAGCGCCCCCGGTGTGACCAAGGCGATCATGCTATAATCCCAAGCGTCGAGGATTTACCAATCTCCAACGAAGATGTATGGTGGAGTAGGTTTCAATATTGTAATCATGACACAATCTGAGCCCATAGAAGAAGCTTCTAGCTTCTCATGGATAGTCTTGAGCCCATCTTATAAGAGGTAATGTCAATATATTCTATTTTGCTCATAAATAGTTTCAACATGGTACCCATTCGGCGTACATCTTTGAAGCTAGTGATTTCTTTTTGATCTCTTCAGCAGAAATGCACATTCTCAATATACGAGGATGGTACCACAAGCGTAGAAACAATTGGCATTCCCAAACCATCAATAATCGGAATAGTACCGGATGTGTATGGACATGTGTCTTCACGTAATGTATACTAGAAAGAAGTGTCTCACTACGAAATATGGTATGCGTTGATGCGCTATCAGCCAAACAAACATATTCTTTCTCGGTGTTTTATTTGCATTTATGTTGACAGCAGTGTCAAGTATCATAAAATTTTCATGTTAGTTATACTTGGGTCAAATAAATATTATATCTATTCCTCCTGGGTTCATAAAGCATTTCATTTGCACTAACCATATTAAAGAACAATAAAAGGTATCACATTTAAAGAAAAAAACTGAAAAGAAATTATTAGAATCATAGGTGAAATCTAGATGTCATCCACGGTCGATGTAACACATCAAAAGTAATCAAGGTCCTCAAAAATGGAGACATCTAAGGATGCATTTTGCTACTTAGGAGCAGAGGTCCTACGAATATTGTTGCCAAGCTGACAGGTGGTTATGGTAGTAAGGATTAATTTCAATGGAGTGAGATTCACCCTTTGCCAGTATTTTTAAAGATGCACAGTATAGATCAACAAAGTGCTGGCGTCGACAAGTGCGTGACCAGTGCCTAGTCATGCCTAGCGATGGCAAATACTTTTAGTCACACACTTTGGTTTCTTTTCTTTGTCATGATTAGAACTGAAGTTAGATTTCTGGGTGATTAAATTTTACCTTTTGCCAGAAGGATATATTCTTGCACAACGCTTGTATAAAATGGCCAATAATTTTCTTAGAGTTTATGTGCCTTCCAGGCAATGCTTTTGAGCCAATAGGTCAAGATCATGATTTTTGAGAAGCGGCAATTCATTAGTTTGCTCGATGGTGAGAACACGAAAGTGCATCGAGTATGTGGCAAATTGTTGTCATTATTCTTCATTTGCAATACAATATTGAACATGGAAGTGGAGAAAGTTTTCTCTAACGATTCCGCATAAAGTGAGCTTGATACCGCATAACTTCCGAAGCTGAAACAATATCAAAATAAAGCGGAGTTATAGTCGAGACAACGATTTAAAAATCTTGTATGAGATTTTGCAGTCTGTATTATTATGAGAGGATAGCAGTCTTAGTATGATCATACCTATCCTTCAACCTCTTACAAAGGTTTGAGGTCTCAAAACGGATAAATATTTAGTCTTTAGACTCTCATGCAAATGACGACGAATAAAAATCAGTGCATTTGCTTTATCTTGCACATTTGAGGTTAGTGTACGTAATTTAGATTATGAATCTTCATGGAGGTGCATTTTTACTGTCAAAGCAAGGATAGTCGTTATTTCCACTCATGAGGATGTGGGTGGGCTTTTCAATATTTACTATAATCCTTGCAAACAAATGAATGTCCAAATTAATTAGAAGGATTTTCAAATATCCACGCTTAAGCTTAGGGAGACGAAGGATACTTTAGGTTGGAGGCGAAGCTGGAGCCAGAAAAGAAAAAAAAGAAGAATTGATGAAGAAAATGAAGTATAAGTTTGGTGTGAAAAATACTTTCACCTTGCACAAAATATTTACTCAGTGAGTAGATCTTGTCATGATAACGCGTGTAAAATATTCGTTTATTAAGAATATAATGAGAGATTAAGAAAGTAGATAAGCACCAAAAAGATGGTAGAGAAAGTCGGGAGGAACTACTGGCTTTTACTTTCATTCTCTTATACTTTGCATTGAATAGGGAGATGGGCATTCATCGTAGAATGTAGATTCTGATGTGATCATAATGAATACATTGAATATACATTGATGTATATAGGTTACGAATGTGTAGGTTACGAATGTGCCATAATAGGTACATTGAATATACTTTGATGTATATAGGTTACGTTGAATATAATGAATATTCATTCATGTATTTCATAACATTAAGCAAATAATAGCATGAAACAAATTTATATGGTGATTAATAAAAATGACAATAAATACGACACAGGAATAATGACATCAAAATCTTGAAAAAAAAAGTTAATCTTTAAAAAAGAATTGTGGGCTGAAAACTACATTAAAAAAATTAAAAGAAATCTAAACTTGCAAAAGACATGGAACCAATGTTTTAAAAAAATCGGATCAAATCGATCGGTCGGTCGTACTAGTTTATTTGTCATTGAAATTTGCATTCGGTTTAGTTCACCTTGTTGAACCATCTTGCCCGATGAGTAGTTTGAGCGGAGTGGTTCGTTGATAAACAAATAATTTGATGGTTCCTTTCAAACCATGTGGTCCTTTGCCATCATTTAAAACATTGATTAGAATAAAAAATTATAGTTAACCATTTTTTAATTAATAATCATACTTGTTAGTTTCGGTATTAGCTTTTACAAATAGAAGAAATAGTTTAAGAGTGTATGCTAAATGTTTCATGGAATTTCCCTTCAACAAAGTCTTTCTCATTCTCACCAAGGTAAAGGAAGCCTCTAAATACATCACTGCACAATTTTAAACATATACCAAAAATTAATATTTTTAAATGTTTAAAACTCAAAACGACAAGAATATGCAAGTCTTCTTGCCCATTGAAGAATTTGTAAAAAATCATTCATGAGATTACTCTTCTTCACGAACTCATTGCCCTTCAACCATTTTATAAACGCGGTATTAAAATGTTCATAGAGCCAACAGGTTGAGTTTTTTATACCACACATGTAATGCTTCATTATATTTTCAAGATGCATTCAGAATCCAATTGCGATGCTACATCATATGAGAAAATATAGTCCCTAACCCGAACTTCTCTTGCACAGATAGTCAACATAGGACCAGTCTGGTCCATCTACATCTTATTAAAGTCCCTCATCTTCTTTTTAGATACTCGACAATCTTGGGTAAGTGTATATACATGTGACATAAAAAACCATGTTAGTTCATTTTGAAGTATTATTGCAAAATATGTTAATTCCTTTAAGATGAACTTCACTCATCAAATTACAAAAAAGAAAAGAAAAGTGGTAAACGTGATAATAAGAATACATGGTAATAAGATAAGATAAATTTATGGTAATAATAATGATTTGCAAATTAGTATGACCTTAAATTTGTCAATCGTTGTTAGCAAAGGTAATAACAATAATATACAAATTAGACGAATAATAATAGGATACAAATTTATATGGTAATTAATAATAATAATAAATATGACACAGCGAAAGCTGGGGGTGATGAAAATAACAAGCGAGTGGGGCAGAAAAACCAAATCAAAACAGGCAGAAAATAAGTTAATTGAGCCAAGGTAGTTCAGTTTTGGTTTTGTTTTCTGAATCTTGGTTTGATTTAGGTTTTGGTTTACAAAATATAAAAGCGTAGTTTTAGTTAACCAACGAATAATAAAAAATATATTTAAATGTTTAACACTGTCATAGCTTTACTTTTTTCTTCCAAACCAAGCACACTGGCTTTCCTCTAAACCAAAGCATATAGGCTATGGTTTCTTTGGATTAGTTTCTTTTTCTACTAAAGTTGTTAAAACATGTGGTTGATTAAAAACCATGATTAAATTGTGAATGTATTATAAAGGTACCAGTGTCATGGGATTGCAAATGAATATAATTAACATTCATTTTTTCTTTGTTTATATTATTTATAATAGTATTGTAATTTGAACTTGATTATAGAATTGAAATTTATTTTTTAATTGTAGTTGTAGAAAAGCGATATATGGTTAGCAGAACAAATGGATTGATGAATTTGGTTAACCATATTAATAGTTGGGGTTTTTGTTTATATAAATAACAAACCAAAATCGATGGTCGAGTTTTCATGATTAATCTGGCCATACCCGCCCTAAACTACATTAAAAAAAAAAAAAAGAAATTTAAACTTATAAAAGAGATGGAACCAATGTTTTAAAAATCAAATCAGACCGACCAGTCGAACTAATCCAACCATCGATCGGCGCGTCGTGTTTCCAGTTCAATTCACCTTGTTGGTCGTCTTGCCGATGACAAGGCGTGAATCTTGCCCAGACTAGAAGCGATTCGATTGAAGTAGCTGGATGAACTAACTGCGTTCACTTTCCAAAGCGTTGTCGGCCCGAGCCCTTCCCACACAGGGAGGGTGTACATGCCTTGAGGGCCTTAGGCGGCAGCGAATGCCTTGGAATCTATTATGAGTCCATGCACCCTATTCCCCGTGCAGCCTAAGGGTAACATTTAGATACAATTAATTAGGATATATAGACAATCAATTAGGAAAAACAAATATAAATTCTTTTAACGTTTAGATTCAATTAATTAGGATAACGTCTAGATGTAATTAATTAGGGAAGAAAAGTTGAATTAACAAGGATAGTTTCAGAAATAAAAAGTGTATAATATCTACTACTTTTATAAGCAGCATAGATATAGATTTTTCAATTTGAATTCCCTATATATTTTTATGTTTATTTCTTGAAGTTTTGACATGACATGTTTCTTGAGGCTTGACTTGTGTGGTAAAAGGGATGGGTGAACCGAGTTTGTATGTTATTAGAGGTTTTAAAGTCCTTATGAGAACAAAATACTACAACATTGAAATACAAAGTAAATAGATGTCAAAAAAACTTTACATGCTTACTTTGTATGTTGGTAATTACATAAATTCAAAAAAAAAAGTATTACATAAATTTAATAATAAATAAATAAATTCAAATTAGATTTAACCTAACAATCTAAGAAAAATAAAGATAAAAGAATTCTTATTTAAAAATATTTTTTATGATATTAAGATACTTAGTAAACCTCTTGTAATTACTCATAAACCTTGTATAATTACTCATAAAGATTTAAGTTTTAATTTTAAAATTAATGTTGGAAAAAAATTATTTATTTTAATAAGTATGAAAATTACTTATATCCATGAAAATTACTTCACGATTACGACAAATTTTTTTTGACATATATTAAATTTTCATTACATCATAATATTGAACAAAATTGTCACATCGATACTTTGAACCTTGGACCCCCTCCCTCCCTTATATTTGGTTAGAGCTCTTATTTAGTGAATGCTTAGGCTGATTGGTAGTGGAACAAAAAATTGATTTTATCGATTAGATAAATGCGCCAAAATATTAGTGTCGCGCTACATCGACACCCACATTAGCTATCAGTCGATTGATGAAAATATCGATCATAAGTCTTACCAAAATTATTCCCAACTAATATTAAACACATAAAATAAGTCAGGTCTAATTATTTCATTGTTAATTTTAAATCTTTTTTATATCTTTTTTTTATAATTAAGCACTTTGTTAAAATTTAGTAAATTGTTCTTGGGACATGAACCTAGGACCCATCCCTCCCTTTTATGTTTTGCATTTTTAAACTTTGAACCCTCTACCAATTGAACTGTGGACTTATCAATTTTATATAAGTTAAATTAAAAAAAATGATAAAAATATTATAATGATAATTTGTTTTACATTATTCAATAAATTTAACTTAATTAAATTATATTAATGTTAAATATTTAATTTCTTTCATTAATAATTTTCATAAAAAATTACTATCACTTTATTTTTATTTTTTCACATTAATAGTTTATTTTAGAAAAATAAAAAAAATATATCTGGTCAAAAATTCAATAATTAATCAAATTATAATTTATAAATTAAAACTAATTTGATAAGATAAAATATATAGATATAACTTTCAATGAGATAACATATATTAATATTATTGGAAATTAAGACATTTAAAAATATGAATTTTCCAGATAATCCAATTATTAAAATAAATTAATATCAATATCTATGCAAAAAAACGTTTTATTTAATGATAAAACATGTTTTGATAAAATAACTTTAATTTTTATCATAAATAAATACAAAATATATTAATAAATTTAAGATAATTTTATATATTTTCTGTTTATCATATTTTTGCTCATATTTTTTTCAATATATCACGTGGAAATCAAGTGATATTTTGATTATGGATTAGCGGATCGTTATGAAAATTATTTATGTTGATGAAATTAATTTCATGATTATATTGTGCTTTTCTATAAGATATGAATAATATATTCTGGTATCATCTATCAAGAAATTTAAAGAAAAACAAATTATACTATTCAGAAACTCTTATAAAGCCTTATGGGTTACCCAGATGTAATAAAAGGCCATCCTCCGTATCTGATATCTCATATCTCAACGGGGCCAATTAACCCTAGAAGAGAATTATTGTCATGTGGAAAGCCGAGAAGAAGATGGAGATGGCGGTGGAGAAAATCGAGCAGGTGTTGTTGGCGCCCCTTTGGCGATCTTTTTGCCATCGACACGAGCAAATTGAAGATATATCACTACGAGTCTCCTAATTTTGATGTACCGCCTTTACCTCTATTCAACATGTTGAATCTGGGAGAGAAGGATTTCACTTTGGAATGAGTTTCTTCGTAGAAGATCAGCGCAAATGATCGGTGAAAAGCACGACCGGGGCATCGCCTGGTGTTTCCTAGGAAGCGGCGGGCTACGATAAAGTCGTTTGGAGATGAAGTGTGACGCCACAAGCCGAAGTCAGATTGACTACCCACGTCAACTGCGGAAAATCTATCGTCTCGTATCGAGGCAAATACCTGAAATAAAATGGCCTCTTGGGCCCGTAAATAATACTCCACAAAATAAATATCTGACTATATTCCAATAGTCCAAAGTTATACATTTCTCTTAATACAAATATATATTAAAATTTACAATTCTAATACATAATATCGAAAAATCATCAAAGCCCTGTTAGGCTTTCTTCAAAATCGGCCTGCAATGGTTTTCTTGAAGCGCCTCTGTGCACAGAAAAATGTTCCCTCGCGGGGTGAGCTCATCGCCCAGTGAGTGGAATCATCCTAAATGGGTCCTCTCACCTAAGTGCATATGCAATGCTCCAATTGAAACACACCTCAAGTAAATGCATGATTCTACTTGAATGGAACATACTTATTCCATGTCTGAGTCTCAGAAAAGCTCCCTCACACTTGCCTAAGCCATGTATGAGAAAAACATCATTTTCAAAAACAAAACTTGTTGTTCTTGAAAATAAACTACAGTGTTGGTAAAATATATTTGGTTCTACCCTTGAGGTGAATTGGTTTGGTGAGCTTCAGAAATAGTCTATGGTCCTCGTCAAGAAATGATCATTGGCCCATCTCGACCCGATTCTCCGAAAATCTATCTTGGCAAATTCCTTTCGCAACCGTATTCGATTTTATTTCATTTTCATGTCATGCACACCTAATTTCTAGGTTACCACAGGTGCATATGAAATGCATTATGCCATTCAACACAATATATATACTATGTATAATTACTCTTTGACATTTCTCAAATTTCAATTCACACATGTAATTCATGTGGATCAAACAACACTTGAATAAGCTCACTTGAGCAATTCACAATTCATCTCCAATGGCCTATACTCACATTATATTCCCAATATAATTAGACCCAATCCTGAATTTTATCTCCAATGACCTATACACCAAAACACAATTTATTATATAAATTCTGATACAAATACCCAAATAAATACCCAAATCAGTCTCAAAACCGACACGGATCTAACTACAAAGAACCCAAAATTTAAGACTGTCTTAAGATTTGGGAATCGACCAAACGGGTCAATGCTCACGGCCTCAAACCAACACAAACGATTACAAAACACTTAAACAAGGGTAAAACAAGCAGGATAAAATCTACCACGGAGTTTGTCAAAACTCCAACCTTTGAGTCCACAGATCATCACAGAGACCAACTTTTATTTTCAAATTAATTTAAAACTCATTGGTTCGGCTTCGCGATTGAGAAAGAAACGAAGAGAGAAAAAATTTAAAAATATCTCTCTCTCTCCTCTCTCTCTCTCATTCTCGTCCTCACGCCATTTGACCTCTCCTTTATATATTTTTTTTCATTTTATTATTATTATATTATTATTATTATTATCATTTAGATATATAACTTATATTGTCTCATTCGGGTCCGTTTCCATCACGAAAATTTTTATTTCCTTTTTACCAATTCATTTTAAATGAACTTGACCTGCTTATCACTTCCAAGATTTTCGTAAAAATCTCAGTCCCCCTCGAAGTCACTTAGCGCATTTATCACCCGTAAATTGTAAAATATTCCGACTATCTCGACTGACAAAATCCTTCTCAAGGCATTTACTCCAATTTAACGTAGTCCATTTCCTCAATATCCGATCTAGAGAATTCCTAGCTTTTTAACCTAAATTACTCGCTTTATTTCATTTTAAAATTGAATTTTCTTAGGTTTCAGCATTCTCCCCTCTTATTAGAATTTCCGTCCTCGAAATTCATGCACACACGCATCACTCAGCGATATGCTACTCTTAGATAACCTAAGACCGTGCCTGCATGATAACCCGTCTCAGATCACAATCATTGATAACCCGATGGGTTGTCAACTCATCCATGTCAAGAATGATATCACAAACTGATGTTCACTGAGATTCGGGACAACTCTCACCCTAGATCGTAGAGGAGAATTTTCCTTATACAATGGCTTTTCCTGCAGTCCTTAACTCTAAGCCCAAACTCAAGGTCAGATCCTCCTTTCTCTTCCCACTCCAGACTGATCTCGAATGCCTTGTGCGTCATCCATCTCTCTCTCTATGGTCGGAGTCGCCTTGACCATGTGAGTCCATGTCTTATAGGCGAGGCTCATTAATCTTGCCTCGAATGGACAACTCACCCATTCTCACCCTCCCGACCTGGCTAAACTGCGGGCCACATAGTCATCACCAAACGTACAACCAGTGAATCTAGCCATGTACCCATCATCACATCGTTCCCGCCTCAAATTTGTGAACTCTTGGCCTTGCATGTCTAGCAAAGGTCGAAAAATACTTATGCTCATAAAGAGCCCATGGAGCCTCCGCCAAGTCATTGCCTCTAAATCCCTGTAGGTCTTAACCCACCCCACCACACTTAGGACTCACCCTCTAGTCGAACGCGCAAATAGCCGATCTTGGTCGCACTGCAGGTAATATCCATAGCCTCAAATACACTCAATCTAATGAGTTCAAATGGTCCTGCCACCATCGGATCCCCTCCCTATAAATGTTTCAGGATGATGGACTTAAGCCTTAGAGGTTACTCGGACCTCCCTTACTACCAGCTGCACTAGTATGTGCAATGGCAGCAACTGCAACCTTAACAGCCTCAGTAAAGGCCTACTAGTAAAAAAACAAGTGGTGCCTAACCTGCACCTCGTGAACGACCTCTACGTCCCCGTCCTTGACTTGCCATCTACACATGTCAAATGGCAACAAACTTTATTTAATCCCATTTCAGTCTAACTAGAAATGCACATGTCAATTACTAATAGACTTAACAACCATGAACCGATCCATTCATCACCTTTTTCCTTAGTGGTGCATTTACAACCACTATTTGATTTGTGAAGTTAATTTAAACTAAATCTGCTCATCCTTTTTCAATGGTGCTAATTTCCAACCACTAACACAATTCAATTTCTGAACTATCATGCTCAGCTTGTCTTTCTTTCGAACCCTAAGGTTATGTTTTCCAACCCTGGAGTTCAACATTTTCTCCTATGCTACTCACCAAGCATACAAATCACGCAATTCAATCACACATCACAATATCATCAAAATGCACAATGGATGCATGATCTAACCTGTTTCCCATCAAGTCTTAGGTAAATCGTATACCTAACATCTAGCTCTAGGTATTTATAAACCTAGGCTCGACACTGTCGCGGGAAGTCAGACGTGGATCCAAACTTATAACTACACCCACCAGTCAGCGGTAATCGCTACTCCAGTTAATCGATACGAAACTGGCGACACCGGCATCAATTTCACCGCGAATAGCAATGGCCTAAGCCCATGTCCCTCAAGCCCTAGGTAGTCGTGATACCCATGCTCATAATATGTCGAAGTCGCATCGTGGACTAAAACTGCGGATACCCAAACCCGAGCCCTGTGTAATCGCTACCTAAGCTCGATACTGTCGCGGAATGCACGTGGCTACACTTATAACTACACCCACTGAGCTCCTAAGGTAATCGTTTACCTAAGCTCTGATACTGCCGTGACGCCTAAACCGTGGGGTCCGCTGATCACCCGCCAACCCGAGGAAAATCTATGCCCCGCATCACAGACGCATAATACCGAGTAAAACGGCCCTCGGGGCTCATAAACCAATACCTATAAAATAAAATATCCAACTATATTCCAATAGTCCAAGAGTTATACATTTTATCTTAATACAAATACATATTAAAATTTACAATTTAATACATATTATCCAAAAAACCATCAAAGCCATTAAATCTCGCTTCAAAATCGTTTCACGGTTATTGTTTCATTTTCGAGCGCCCCGTATCTAAAAATGTTCCGACAGGTGAGCTATCGCCCGCAGGGAATCACCTTAAATGGGTTACTTCACCTAAGTGCATATGCAATGCCCAATTGAAACACACACTCAAGTGCAAATGAGTGATTCTACTTGAAGGTCTACATGCCCATTCCCATGTCTCGAGTCCTCACGACTTCACACTCGGGCCTAAGCTACGATGCGAGAAAAACATCATTTTCAAACAAAACTTGTTGTTCTTGAAATAAATCCATCGGGCAGTCAAGAAAATATGGGACTACCCTCCGAGGCGAATTGCTGGTGAGCTTTCCGAAATGGCCATGGCCCTCATCCGAAATGACTGCTACTTTCCCATCTCCTAACCCAATTCTCCGTAAAATCATCCCGTGAAATTCCTTTTCGCAACCATAAATTGTTTATTTCATTTTCATGTCTAGGGTTACCTTGCATAAGGAAATGCATTATGCCATTTCAAGACAATATATATACCAATATTAATTTATGCAACATTCTCAAATTTACAATTCACACCACATGTAATTCATCAATGGATCAAACACCATAAATTCAGCCTACTGAGTAATTCACTCCCATCTCCAATGGCTAATACTCACAATTATATTCCATATAACTGAGCAACTACAATTTTATCTCCAATGTGGCCTATACACTTAAAACACAATTTATTATATAAATTATGATATTAACACCCAATCACTCCCTAACCGATACTTGACCGACCAAAGTGTCCAAAAATTTCCACACTTCGGTTCTAAGATTTGGACCGACCAAACGCCACCACGCCAAACCAACACAAGCAGATTACAAAACACTTAAACAAGGATAAAAAAACAAGCAGGATAAAACCCTACCTCACGGAGTTTGTCAAACCCAACTTTAGTGTCCACGCCGTAGTCTTCATCACGAGATCAACTTTGCTCTCAAATTCCACTTAAAACCTACGATCCGATTTTCATAGATCTGAGAAAGAAACGAATAGAGAAAAAATTTAAAAATATCTCTCTCTCATTCTCGTCCTCACGCCATTTGACCTCTCCTTTATATATATTTTTTCATTTTATTATTATTATTATTACCATTTAGATATATAACTTATATTATAGCTATCTGATCCAGCTCATTCCAAAATTTTTGCCTTTTTCAGCCTAATTGTTTAGTACCAATCCTGAACTCAAACTGACTTGATCCCGGATTTTCTGTGAAATTCCTGTCATTCCAATCATCACGATTTATCACCTGTAATTCATAAAATATTCGACTATCTCAATTCTGATGAAACTTTTCAAATACTAGATTTCGCGTAGACGACTGAATCTACAGTAACATTTATCATCCGAGATCTAGAGAATTTTGGTTTTTAACCAAATTACCGTTTACTCCTTTTTTAAAATTGAATTTTTCGGGTTTTACATAAAGGGCTTTCCTCATGTTCATTTCGCATCTTTCAACCGGCTACTTGTGGGGCTGGACTTGCTTGCCATCGCTACCTCATGTTGGCAAAGAAAACCACCCCATTGTCAGGAGATCAAGGCAAGATTTGTTGGTCAGTTCGTACTCTCGTAGTCAAGCGCTTACTCTCTGCCTCCAACGCTTCGAGGTTTGGCGACCCATCGATTGAACAATGGAAGCTCTTCCCGAGCTCTCTTTCCGCGCGGAACGCTGGGCCTGCTCTCAACATTTGAGTGTAATTTATCACTCTATCGCGGAACCACTCCTTTATGTATTGCCAAATGAGCTTGATAACTGATTATTATTATTCTTGCTAATGTTAATGAGGAAATTTTTGACGTTACTTGGGCAATCGCGGGATAAGTTATCCGGCCTCGCATCTTCACCTTTCAGGTTGGGAAGTTTGCGCCCTGACCGCTTAAGATAGCTCGAGTTGAATTTTCGATTATTTTTGAAGGTCGGGTCAAGATTTTCGAATCGTTTTCAAAAATTAGACCGTGCTGAGGTTTGGTTTTGATCCCTAGATTGATGGCCCCGGATCAGTGTTTTAATCCCAATAATTCAAACGATTTAACCTTGAATGGACCAAGAGGCGCCCTGTTGTATATGGGTCCTAGATTTGGGTCATTTGGGGTTGCTTTTTTTTGTGATGAAATGATGTATGGATGCATGGAACCAAACCGGTTCTTGTTTGTGGAGGGACCGTGAGGTACCCTGTTGGATGGGTCTAAGATTGTGACCTTATTGTTTGTTATTGCTTATATGAATAACATGCTGTGTGAAAATATCATGTTAGTATATGTTATATGATGTATTAACATGGATTGCATGGATGTTAATTATATGTATAAATTATAATTATCCATGGTATGTGAATGTTTCATGTAGCACTTGTAACGTCCCGTCCCGAGAGAGTGTACAGTACGGGTAACCGTAGGGGCGCAAATATATGTGCACCAAGTGAAATTGTAATATTTTTGGGAGTAGTTATTAAGGATGAAAATATGAAATGATAATTTATGGAACCCGGAATTTGTATTAGAACAAGGGTTAAAATCGTAATTGATCAAATGGGGCATAAAAGGCATAATCAAAGAAGATAGTATGCCAAAATTGAAATAAAACAAGTTGATTTGAAATATTAAAGTGCTTGAGGACCTATTTGTAATTAAAGGAAGCTTTAGACTATAAATAGGAGATGAGACAAACAAAAATCTCATTTGTGCTATTTTGGGCTAGGGCTCCACGTTTGAAGAAAAGAATGGAGCAAGGAAGAGAAGAGGAAGAAGTGGAAGAAGGAGAAGGAGAAGAAAGAGAGAAATTCAGGTATGGATCAAGTGTATTTTGATGTCTAGGGTTTTTGGTATAAATTTTCCATGGAGATTAGTTGCTCCTTGTTCTAGGGTTTTGTGGAAAGATCACATTAACCCTAGAATTCTTGAAGTTTTGTGGGAAAAACACTAATTTCTAAAGAATAAACATGGAATCCATCAAACATATAAGAAGGAATTAGTGACCTGGTTTAATTCGAATTCTACCTGTGGTTGGTAATAAGGAGTTCCAAATCACCAATTCAAGTGTTGTGGAGTTGTTTTGAGTTAGATTCCATGTTGATTTTGAGGTATTATGGAATGGAGAAGTTGTATGAAGAGAATTGGTACCAAAAGATGTAAAATTACATTCGCAAAATCGAAGTGGTACCTGCATCAAAATGTAGAAATCCTGTGACATGTAACATGAAGGAGAATGCATTGCATCATGTATCATGAGATGCACGGCACATCGTTGAGGTCGGGGTGTGGGTGCATGGTATGGTTTATTCATCGATGTTGGTGAATGGGTTGTGATCTCGAAAAATGGGGCAAAGCCCAAGGTAGAGACTCACGAGTGTGTAAAGCCATTTAAATGGCAAGTGACGTGTGTTGGGTATAAGAGACCCGTGGTATGATCTGAAAAGTTCTATTTGGGTGTAAGAGACCCGCGGTATTATCTGAAAGTTCTGTACAGGTGTAAGAGACCCGCGGTAATATCCAAAGTTCTTAGTAAAGGATCGGTATCATCCGGAAGTTCTCGTAGGTATAAGAGACCCGCAATACAAAGAGCTAAAAAAATTGTTGCCCAAAGAAGACACACGATCATGATTATCACTTATACTTTGAGTGGGGTGATAGGAGTCGGGATTGACTCGGGATTAGTTGCCTAGTGGTACTGGCATTGGGTACAGGTGAGCCGGTAAGGGCTCTCAGATATGTGTGCTGGCCAGTACTAACACGATCAAGCCACTTGTCATTCCAAGTGTGAGGGGAGCTGGTCAGACTCGTGTGAAGTGGGCATGAGCGCCCCATCTCATGCATGACATGAAATATTTCATATAGGATTGCATTATTTATATGGAATATGATTGATGTTTTATGTACGCCATTGCATGGCCTTTAGGTGGGGAGTAGCCCTTGTAGGAGAATTTTCTACTGGTCATTGCTCAACCTGTTTGTGACGCCCCATTTCCTGGGGGTCCGTTGATAACCCGTCAACCTGTGGAAAAATCGGTGTGTCTCATATCATGAGACACACATATGAGTAAAAATGGCCACATTGGCCTACACATCATACTCATCAAAATCTAACCAACTATATTTCAATAGTTCAAGAGTTAATACATCACTCTTAATACAACATGTTTCAATTGTAACAATTCATACATGTTTTACAAAAATGTAATCAAAGCCACAATCCGGCTTTCTTTTCAAAAACGGCCTCTAGTGGACGCCGTCCTCCCGATTGCTCCCAATACCTAAAATAATGATCCCTCGACAGATTGAGCAATGCCTAATAGTGGAATTACCCTACGTGGGTTACTCCCCACCTAAGTGCACATGTAATGGCAACCAAACACACTCAAAAAAATACATGATCCTACTTGAATGTCTACATGCCTAATCCCATGTCTCGACTCCTCACCGACTTTCTCACACATGCCTCAGCCAAATGTGAGAAAAATACAGTTTTCAAAACAAAAGGTATTTGTTTTGGAAAACATACTACCGACTTTCGGTAAAATCTATTAGACAACCCTCCGAGGTGAATTAGTTGGATAACTCTCCGAAACAATTCATGGGCCCCTCCGACGTGAATTGTTGGACAATCTCCCAACTCAATTCTTCGGAAAATCTTCCGTTGAAATCCCTTTCATAACCATTTTCATTTTTATTTTCTTTTATGTCATGCACTCACACCTATTATTCTAGGGTGCTCTGAACGTGATACGAATCGACGCCAATTCCAAATAATTCATGTTAATATATTTACATGCATATGGCTTCAATATAATTTAACTCATAATCATGTTATTCAATTCATGTCAAGAACACTAATTAGTTTACATGGGCTAATTAAAAATTCAGTTAACGTATTTTGAATCACCCATGCAACACAAAATCACACACAAATCACGTGGAATGTTGAAACTCCTAGGTTCTAAGACTGCTCACAAACACACCAGGGATTTCACTAATCCCAATCGTTGAACTCAAAACACGGCTAATCCAGTTTCCCTAATATCCTCGATCCATTCATAGCCTAGCCAAAGAATAAATACAAGTAGTGGAGAAGACCTACCTTCTTGAGTTGTTTCAAAACCCGCAAACCTGGTTCACGCTGGGAACTTTGGAGCGTAGATCGCTTGCTTCTTGGTCCGATCAAAACCGACGTCCGAAAGTCGGGAAATCTAGAGATAAGCTGTACCTTCTCTCTAAAACCGCCTCCCCGCCACAAAGATGTTTGAGCCAGAACGGGAGAAGATGATGTCTTTTTTGTCTTTATTTAAATCTTTCCAATTAATTCCCTATGTCCCTTAGTTTGACTTTTTGCTGATCTTTGAGCTCGACTAAATCTAAGCCATTTATCTCCATCCTCTCACAATCATGCAACATGTGTCACATGGGTACATGTAGTGGGTGACTCTTGTCACATCACATGTCTCTAAGTCACACACTGACACCTTGTCTCAAAACGTGAATTACTTTCTAATGCACGAAATTCAATGTGGTAGCTAGATTTCGCGAGTTGATTCCAACGGTGAAATCTGTTTTGTCATTTGAGATCTAGAAAAATTCCGGATTTTGACCAAAATTACCATTTTACCATTTTTTAGAAAATTAGAATTTTCTCGGGTTTTACATTCTCCCCCCCTTAAAAGAATTTCGTCTCGAAATTCCGTACAATCACAACAAATCACATGCATATGCATGTAAACTAGTAATTTATTAAACGACTAAACCATGTACCTTCATCCTTAAACAAGAAGGGATAGGTGGCCCGCATCATGTCCTCGCGCTCCCACGTTGACTCTTCCACTCCACGGTTCTGCCATAGCACCCTCACTAGCCTCACTACTTCCTGTATCAAAACCCCGATCCTCGTTATCTATAGTACACACCGGTCCCTCCTCGAAGGTCCCATCCGTGTTAACCTCAATCTCTCTGTCCACTACATGAGCCGGATCCGGAGTGTACCTCCGGGCTACGGAGACGTGGAACACCTCATGGACACTGGCTACGCCGGGGCGGTAAAGCCAACTCTGCATGCCATAGTGTCTACCCTCTCGAGTATCTCGAAGGGCCCAATGAACCTCAACGATAGCTTCCCGTGCTTGCCGAACCTGACCGCTCCTCTCTTAGGCATCACCTTTAAGAAGACGTGATCTCCAACCTCGAACTCTAAGGGTCGACGTCATACATCAGCATAGCTCTTCTGCCGGCTCTGAGCCGTGAGAAGATGCTTCCGTATTAAGCTCACCTTCTCGGAGGTGTCTCTAATCGATCAGACTAAACGACGGAGCCTCTCCCACCTCAATTCAACATATCAGATCCGTATGGCCTCCAATGCCCTCCCATATGGCCCATCCTCAGATACTCGCCCGATAACCCGTTGTTGTAGGCGACCCCACTGCGGCAAGTGCTCTCCAGCCACCCTTATGATCCGTGACGCATGTCGCAAAGATGTCCTCTAACACCAATGGTTCGACCACCATCCTGGTCTGCGGGGTGGAAAATCTCACCATGGTCAGTCGTGTCCCCATAGGCTCGAAACTCTCCAAAAGTGCTCAGAACCCTGCCCCATTCATATCATGATGGTTGACACTCCATACCAAATGTCTCTGATATAACCGATGCACTTCTCAAATGTGAAGGTCATCCGCATCGCTAGAAAATGTGGCTTAATTTCATGAGCCGTCCACTATCACTCACACCGCGATCATGTCCTCGCAGGTCCATGGCAAGTGGGTCACAAAATCCATCGCGACGCGTTCCCACTTCCACTACCACCTCCAATGGTCGCATTTCATCAATTTCTAAAGGCTCAAATTTCCACATGCCGACACGTGACATCAAGCGAACAAAGTCTCCTACGTGTCTCTTCATCCCGCCTCCAATAGTACCTGCGATTTAAGATCCCGTACATCTTCAGCTACCTAGATGCACAAAGAAACCAAGAGAGAACTTTTCTGAGATCTCCTCTCAAATCACTTAACGGGAACCACTACTTATCCTCTATACCGAAGACTACCATCTGCGTGGATGATCCAGCCCTCGTCATCTGTACATGACTACACCCTACCCTCGGGAGGACATCTATCTCGCATCCCGCCTTTGGACTCGGTCATTCGGCCAATGAGATCATAGAAGGCCAACTCCCAATGTAAATTCTCGAGATCGACGATGTACCTGTAGTCCAACCGCCTACGCCTCAAGCATTTGACACCCGTAGCTATACTAGCCAAGTCATAGTCCTCTAGAACTCATCCATCTCGCTTGCTCTCATGTTGGGAGGTCCCGCCGCGTGAAGATACACTTCGACCAGGGTCCGGCACACCTCGAACTCGCTTCGCCATAAGCAAGTGGGCACCAAATCTTCAAGGCGAAGACCACGGTCGCCAACTCCATGTCATACGTGGGGTAATTATGCTCATGATTCTTCAACTGACGGAAACCATAAGCTACTACCTCCAAGACTGCATCAAAACACATCCCAGTCCGACCCTCGAGGCATCACAATACACTGTGTACCCCTGTCCCATGTCCGAGACTATCAAGAGAGGAGTAGTAGTGAGCCTCCTCCATAACTCCTGGAATGCCTCCTCACATCGATCATCCCAATCAAACCTGACCTCCTTCTGAGTCAGTCTCGTCATAGGTGCCACTAATCGAGAATTTTAATAATCTTTACCCAGCTAATCCAAGAAACCATTATTCGGAAGATCGACGATCTTCTCCCCAACTCATCACAAATTTTTGACTTTCTTTAGTCCACTAACACGCTGAAGCTGACAATTACGCACCGAAATCTCACCGTAAAGCCAAACTCGTGATTTCACTGAATTGGCGTGATACCGATGGTCTCTTTAGCAACTCCAAAAATCTCAAGTGATCCCCTATGCTCACCCTCTCACCGGTAGACTAATGTCATCCACAAAGACTATGACACCAATCTAGATAGCTGGAATATCTATGCATGAGATCCATGAACAAGTCGCCGGCGCATTCATCAATCCAAAGGGCATCACCAGAACTCAAAGTGCCTGGCAACGCGCTTCGAACGCTGTCTTAGGGATATCCGTCTCCCTAACCCTTAGTTGATGGTAACCACTGCGAAGGTCTATCTTGAATAGACTCGCCCTCTCGTACCGGGTCAAACAAGTCATCAATCTCTCTATATCGGGTACCGATTCTGATCGTAACCTGCTCAACGGGGCCAGAGGTCAATGCACACGAAGGGTCTCCGCCCTTCTTCTTCTAATAGAACCTGAGCACCCATGGAAGTGCCTACCTTCCACGAAACCCCTTGTCCAAGAATCCCCAACTGACTCTTGAGTTCTCGTAACTCCAACTCGGTGCCATCCCCATGTGGAGTCACACGGCAAAGTACCGTGGTGTAATCCCCGATACGTAAGTCTACAACCTCTCGCGAGGCAATCCCGATAGCTCGTCCGGAAAAATGACCTCATACTCGCAAACTATTCGAGGTAGATCTAAGTTCGGTCTCATTTCGTCCTTCATGGTAAGGCTTGCTAGCCAACCCGCTAACTGTCCATGACACCTGGACTCGTACACCGTATGGGGAAAAATATCGTGCTTGTCCCTCTGAAATACAGCATGAGTACCGTCTTGTGTGTAGGCGGTAACCCTCCTACGCTCACAATCGATGACGACTTTGTAAGCTGTCAGCCAATCCATCCCTAGGATGACGTCGAACTCTGACATGTCCATGACCCTCAGGTCCACTGTGAGCATAATCCCGGAGATCTCTAACTCGCAACCTCGACATATCATCCCTATCCTCACCCTAATCCCTAGGGGAGAACTCACATACAAGGGCTCCTCCAAGGCCTCAACCTCTAAGCCTAACTCTATTACAACCGATGTAGCGATGAATGAATGCGATGCACCAGAGTCAAATAATACTGTTGCCCATAGGCGAGATAGTAAGAATGTACCCTATATAACTGGCTAATCCGCTGGATTAGTCGGTGGTATAACGCGAGACATGCCCTCAGATTCGAGTGTCCTACCAGGCCTCACCCTTCACCTCGTACTTAGTCCGTCCCTTCGCCTACTGGTAATGCAAGGCGCCCGCAGCACTCTCGACTGAAACTGCCTCTTGTCCATACCGGGGAGATGGAGGAACATACTGTATCCATCCTTATCACCCAACTAATTAGGACTATGATGTCTCGAAACCCTGGGATCCTTGCCTCGGGTGGCAATCCTCTCATATGTCTCGTTGCAATGGTGGCACACCATCCGCCTAGCCCGATCAAACTCCGATCCGTCTCGACCGAATGGTCGGGACTCAACCCACGTGAACTAGAAGCTTCCTGACACTTCTTCCCCAAACCGAAGAAGATCGACTTCCTTCTCTTGCTACCAAGACCGTGATCTCCAGCGCTCCAGCATCCGATCTCTCTATGGTCGGGCCACGTCCCAATCCATGGAGTCCATGTCCCAGAGGTGGAGTCCACAACCCGCCCCTTCGAATGGACAAGTTCAACCCCATTCTCAATCTCCGACTGGGCTAGGCTCAGGGCTACATAATCATCAAAGAGCAAGCTAACTCCATGAACTCAGCCATGCACATCGCGCCTAGTCCTCAGCTCTTAGCTTTAGAACGCTTGGGCCTTGCATGCCCAGTGCTGGTCGGAGTACACTGGCCGCAAGAAAGACTGCGAACTCGTCAAGCCATCGCTCTAGATCTCTAGAGGTCTCACCTAGTTCCACCACTCGGGCCTCACCTCCGGCTAAAAATGCAACTAAATTCGACCAAGCCACATCAAGGTAATCTCCATCGCCTCCAATATCTCTCTCTCCCCTCAACCTTCATGAATCCAATGGTCTGCCACCATCGACCCTCCCTCCCTCGTGAAAGCCTGAGGATGATGTGCCCGGTCTGAGGTGACTAACCTTCCCATTTTACAAATGCGCACTCAAGGCGGCTGCGCATACAACCCCTACGGCCTCAGCAAAGGCCTGCTGGTCAAAAGCCGATGGTGCCTGACCAGTACCTCGTGAACGAACTCTATGTCCTCTCCCTCGATTAGCCATCTACACATGTCAAATAGCAAGTTAAGTTCTAATGCAGTATCTCTAAGGTGTAAACACAACCCCCAAATACTATTCACATACTGAAAAATTTCATACGCAAATGTCAATGCATTCATAGGTGATGCAAGACAATAATTTCCTATATTAAATCATACTAAAATAAAAGGATTTTTTTTTTTTAAACCTCGTGAATAAAGGTTCGCGAATAGTGATCCAAATAGGATCGAAAATAGTGCATCGAGTCAAACTGGGTAGTGCAATTTGCACACCTATGCCCAAATTTCTACGTATTGCGCCTAGGCTGCCGGCGTCGTGGCGTGGCGTTGGACGGTAATGCGGGCCCTCACGGCCGTGGCCATGGCCGAAGCCGTAGCACGTGATCGTACCATGTCGCAGTCGCGGTCAGCGAAATGTCGCCGGGCCGTGTCGCCAAGACCGCGGTTACATGTACGCCATGTCGCAAATGACAGATCGCTGCGCCTCCCACGCCGCATCGCACCTCCAGCCGTGATCGCAATACCGATGCACGCCGCGGTCACAACCGTCTCGCCGATACACCCGCCACCTGGGCTGGCGCATCGCGCCGCGCCGCCGTCGCCTCGCGGTAAAATGGTTCCGACGGGCGTCTCCGGCCGTATCGTACGCGATGCTCACGCGAGAAGCGAGCCTTCGCGCCGTGGGCAAGGCCCTACCGCGCTACCACACTTGCCTCCCAAGCCTGCATGATACAATTCCCCAGACAGACTCCAGCCAAAGAAACGGCAAGAAACCCATCCAGCCTCCTGCACATTTTGTTTTTCTCTTTTTTTTTTCACTCATTTTTTTTTTCATTTTGTTCCACCTACTGGAAGACCACCAAAAGAAATATTTATTTATTTTTTTTTCATTTTCTAGTAGAACCTAAAATATTTATTTTAATTTTTTTTTTCCTATTTTACACACTGTAAAACCTCAGAAAAAATTTCCTTAACACAAATTTTTTTTTTTTGATTCCTCCAGTAGCCTCCTTGCTACTGCTAAAGATGTAGTAGCTTGAACACTGCTATTTACCCAATTCAAAAATTTCCAAGAGTTTAATTACAAACTTTTCAGCAAAACCGAACTAATTTTTTCCGTAATCTCAAACACAATCGCTTTATGTTTAAAACCGGAGCTACCGTCTGTGTCTTTTCGCTTAGCTCAGATTATACCCGTCAGTACCTACGATTAGTTATTTCATCTGGCTGCCCATGATTTTGCTCAGCACCATCATCGGCAAAATCACACAATCTAACTGCCACATCACATTTAATTTATCAAAAGGCACGATGGATGCATGATCTAACCCATGCCCATCGAGCCCTAGGTATTTGTATACCTAAGCTCTGATACCAAGTCAAAGACGCTTCCTATTTCGGGGTCCATAACCTGTCAACTCATGAAAAATCCATGTGTGTCTCTTATCATGAAACACACATATGAGTGCAAAACACAGCATCGCTCGCACATCATACCTATCAAAATCTATCCAACTTATATTTAATAGTTCAGAGTTAATATATCACTTAATACAAATATGTTTCAATTGTAAAAATTCATACATGTTTTACAAAAATGTAATCAAAGCCACAATCCGGCTTTCTTCTCAAAAAACGACTCTAAAGTGACGCCGTCCTCCCGATTGATCCCCTCAGACCGGGGGCCATCGATCCATCGGCTGTGGTGAGCAATGCCCAGTAGTGGAATTACCCTACGTGGGTTACTCCCCACCTAAGTGCACATGTAATGGCAACCAAACACACTCAAACAAATACATGATCCTACTTGAATGCTTACATGCCCAATCCCATGTCTCGAGTCCTCACCGACTCCCTCACACATGCTTAAGCCAAATGTGAGAAAAATACAGTTTTCAAAACAAAAGGTTTTTGTTTTGGAAAACATACTACCGAAGCTCGCTTAAAATCTATTGTATTAAACCCTCCGAGGGGAAGAAGGTAATCAAACAATTCATGGGCCCCTTTGACGTGAATTGTTGGACAATCTCCCAACTCAATTCTCCGGAAAATCTTCTGTTGAAATCCCTTTCACAACCATTTTCATTTTTATTTTCTTTTATGTCATGCACTCACACCTATTATTCTAAGGTGCCCCAGTGCATATGGAATGCATTATGCCAATTCCAAATAATTCATGTTAATATATTTTACATGCATATACTAACATAATTCAACTCACATAATCATGTTATTCAATTCATGTCAAGAACACCAAAATTAGCTCACATGGGCCAATTAATCTGCTAATTCATTTCAATCACCCAAGAAACACAAAAATCACACACAAATCATGTGAACAGTGAAACCCTAGGTTCGACACTGTTCACGGCCACACTAGGGATTTTCTACCTAATCCTAAATCATTGAACTAAAAAACATGGCTAATCTGCTCTCATAATATCCCTTATCCATTCACATGGCTCTTAAATTAAAAGAATAACATAAGTAGGAGAAGACCTACTTTGGAGCTGTTTCAAACTCCCGTAAAACCTGTCCATGCGCAGTCCCTTGCCGTAGATCATTCACAGATCTTGGTCTCGACGCAAACCGACAAAATTCAAAAGTCGGGAAATCTAGAGAGAAGTCACACTTTCCTAAAACTGGGCCTCCCCACTAACGCACGCTTGAGCCAAAATGGGAGAAGATGATGTCTTTTTTTGTCTTTATTTTAAATCTTTCCAATTAATTTCCTTTGTGTCCCTTTAGTTTGACTTTTTAAGGGATCTTTGACACTTGGCTAAATCTAAGTCATCTATCTCTATCCTCTCACAATCATGCAACATGTGTCACATGGGTACATGTATTAGGTGACTCTTGTCACATCACATGTCTCTCACAAGCTGTTATACAACACCCAACACCCGGTGCCTTGAAAAACGTGAAATTCCGACTGTCTTGAAATTTGACAAAATTCACGCAGAAATTACTGTGAGACGATTCCAACTGGTAGTTCGCTTCATCATCCGAGATCTGTGAAAATCTTGGAGCCACCAAAATTACGATTTGCCATTTTTTAGAAAATTAATTTTCTTGGTTTACACTGCAGGGACCTTTAGGCATATGTGCATAGGGGAGATCTATAATGTAATCCCGACGAGGCTGGATTATGAAGAAGGCCGATGTGTGGCCTTGATATTACTTTCTTTTGTAAAAAGTATTTTAAGCAAAAGAATTGTAATTAAATCTTTCAGATTATTGTCTAAATAGTTTGTATGTAATTATGATAAGAGGGGCGTGATCGGACTCTTGATAGGCGTATTTTGTGATGTGTATATAAAATCTATTCAGAAAATATAAAAGAGCGCTTATTCCGCTGCAAGTATACGCCTTGTCAAGCAATAAGCGTACCTAAGCACGGATATCGATCCACAGGAAAATTAGATGCTAAGTGCCAAATTATAATGCTTTCTAATATCCAAACTAACAATTCAGGATAGTAAAACAAAATTTTAAACTAAACTAATGAAATTTAAATGTAAACTAATGAAGTTCACAACCAAGCGATACCAAGAGATGATAAATTCCTAGGGCAATTTGGTGCACCTGACAATCCTCTAGATCCAAGTTAAAATCTCTATTCATTGTTTCATGAAAATGCTTCCAAGGCTTAATTATCTAATTTAATTATAAGCCTCTCTCGAGGTCGAATAACCCACCAACTAACACTAGGTCTCTTTTTGCTTCAGCTCAACTCCCAAGCATTAGAGATGCTTTAAGATCCAAAAGTCCTACATCATTCCCACCACTGATAATTTCTACACTACTGTGTTAATTATAGAAGATCTATCTATGTTCAGCTTCTTTTACTCCTTCGATCTTAAAGAACCACTCACCACACTGAGATTAGCCATAAATCAATATATGTAAAGAGAACCAAGTATGAATCAAATAGAGGTGTATCTACAAGAAACAATAGAAAAATGAACATTAACAAATAGGGATATAAAACTCATGTTCAATACACAACCAAAACCTCAGATCTATGAATTTAAAGCATGATAGAGGTTTGATACATCATAAAACTTAGATAAAACATGAGAAAAGAGGCAAGAAACTAGTAATGATCAAAATGATGGTGAGTCTCGGATTTTCTTCCACAAATCTCAAGGATCTTCTCCCAAATCTTCAAAAACAGTTTACTAACCTCTCTTTGTTTGAAGTGTGGACAGTCCCTTCTTTCGAGCCCTAGCCGCTCTCGCCGCTCTCTTTCGGTTTGAGCTTTAAAACCCTCCATTTGGGCTCAAAATGGCCAAAATCCACCTAAAACTGACTCGAACGTCGCGACGCCGTTTGGCAACGCCGCGACACGTCGTTCGCACCGCAACGCCGACGTTGGTTCCCGACGTCGCGACGTTGCTGCAGTCCCCTGCTTTTGCTCTAACTTCGTAAGGCCATAACTTTGTCATCCGAACTCCGATTTGGGTGTTCTTGGTACCGCTAAATTATATTGAATAATCCATACATATATGGTTTGATGGCCATATGAGCTCATGATATCTAGAAAACTTCAAAATACAGTAGCCTTCTCCTGGGTTGAAGGTGCTGAAATGTTTGTTGATTTTCTTCAAGTTTTGGAACTTGTATAACTTCTTTGTTCGAATTTTGGTGTTCTTGGTATCCCTAGAAATCTCTTTGAAGTGTAGAATCCATACATATATGGCTTGGATGCAATAGGAGCTCATATGATGTCTGAAAATGTGTCAAAATTCAAGATTTCTCCTGTTGTTAGAAAGGGGTCAATTAATTTTGTACAATTCCACCAAATGGATGACCTGATCATAGGAGTGAACTTTTAGAGCATTAGGGCACTTATTTAACATAAAAACACAAGAAAAACTAACTAAAGCATAGGGATAAAATGAGTATTTAAGATACTCATCACTCTTACTAGCTATAATTAAGTGATTCACTTTCATATTTTAGATTAAAATGTGATTGAATAGATCCCGGTAAAGAGGTGGTGCCGAGTAACTTGGTGTCCACGAGTAGTTGTGATATAGCTGTATAGCTCAGATATGGATGTATGGGACCCCGTGGTCATTCATTACTTCTGTTGAGACCCTAGATGGGTTATGGTTATACATGTTGTATGTTGGGTAGAGATCCCCGAACAAAGAAGATTATGCTCAATATTTTTTTAAAATATGGATCCCAATAAATGGGACACAACAGTGTGGTATCGCATCACCCAAAATCTACAGGAATTCCGCAGGTTGACGGGTTGTCAACGGGACCCTTGGGTTTTGGGGTGTCACAGCATGGTATCAGAGCATAGGTACACGAGTACCTAGGGCTTGAGGGGACGGCTTAGGCCGTACATATAGGAAATTGATACCAAAGATCATAAATTGGCATCGGAGTTTAGGTACACTAATACTTAGGAGACCATGGACGGGTTTAGACCATCATACGCGCGGTATGTTTCCATGCTTGTGTCCGGATATGTGTTCCATAAGTTTGTGATTGCGCACTTTGTGTTACAAATTGGGTGCTGAAAGACATTTACACTAAGATGATGTATATGAGAAATTTACTGCGTGTTACACAGACGAAAATTATATATACATGGCTTAATGTATATAGGAAAAGTGGATGCTAAGGTTAGGAACTATAACCTTAGGGATTTGGAAATTGAAATGAACCTGAAAGTGTTAAATTTTATTGAAATAAATCAAATGAGTGGTTGGCAAGTAGCACCACTTAGGCGATGAACGGGTCAGTTCATGGTTGTTAAGTCTATTAGTAATTGGCATGTGCATTACTAGTTAGACTGAAATGGGAGTAAATAAAGTTTGTTTCCATTTGACATGTGTAGATGGCAAGTCGAGGCCGAGGACGTAGAGGTCGTCCACGAGGCGCTAGCCAAGCACCACTGCATTTGACCAAAGCAGCCTTGCCGAGGTCATGGGGTTGAAGTCGCTACCATTGCATAGGCTAGTGCAGTCGTGAGGTCCGAGTAACCCTGTAGATTTAAGTCACATCATCCTCCGACGTTTACAGGGGGAAGTGATCCTATGGTGGCAGACCATTGGTTCTGGCATATTGAGAAGGTATTGGAGGCTACAGGATATTACCCAATGCAAATTAAGACGTTAGCCGCTCAGCCTAGAGGGTGAGTCTCAAGTGTGGTAGGACTGGGTTAAGACCTCTAGGGACTTAGAGGTAATAACTTGGGCAGAGTTCCGTGGGCTCTTTATGAGCAAGTATTTTCCGGGCACTACTAGACATGAGGCCTAAGAGTTCCGAGAGCTGAGGCAGGGAACGATGACGGTGATGGATTACATGGCCAGATTCACTAAGTTGGAACGTTTTGGTGATGGCTATGTGGCCACAGATATGGCCAAGGTAAGGAGATTTGAGAATGGATTGAAGTTGTCCATTCGGGGCAAGATTGTGGGCCTCCGCCTACAGGACATTGACTATATGGTCGGGATAGCTCTGGCCATAGAGAGAGAGATGGAGGACGCAGAAGGCATTTAGGATGCGATTGCCGATGGGAAGAGGAAGGAGGATCAACCTTTCTCTTCGAAGCTAAATACTAGAGGTCGAGGCCTCCGGGAAGTCACAGGTGAGGTCCAGAACCAGTGAAGTTACTATTTATCATTAAATCGACGACTATATATCTTGGTGAGAGAGACAGAAGTTTTGCACTGATATGAGCTCAGACAAATCATCTGATCGCACATAGATTGTGACCTTAAAGTGCTATCATACCGCCACGGTCTGAATTGTGTAAGGTCATATATGCATGAGTGATGCGATGTGGAATCGACTAAATCTTACTAAGAGGAATCCCATCCAAATTTTCTAAAAGGGTAAAATGCACTCGATCGAGAACCGAAATTCTTCTAGAACTCTGATGATTAAAATGCACTTCACTATTGAAATCTTCTCATGAAATCTAGCTACCACGTTGAATTCCGAGACAGTTGAAATTGCACGTTTTTCGAGGCATAGTGTGTCAGATGCCACATGGCACCCTGAGAGAGTGACACATGGCAAGAGCTATGTGGTGCACTTGAATGTGTGGCTCACAATTAGTCACATGATTGATGATGCAATAAAAGGAAATAAAGGAATTAAGAAAAAGGAAAAGAAAATAATAATAATAATAATAATAATAATAATAATAATAATAATAATAATAATAATAATAATAATAATAATAAAATAAAAATAAAGTATAAAGCTAAAAAAAAAAAAAGGTAAACGGACACGCATGAGAAGTAAAGGTGGGAGAGAGATTTTATTTTTATATTTTTTCTTCTTTCGCTTCTTTTCCCTCGACTCACTAAAATTGATCGCAGTGTTTCGCTTCTATCAAGGCAGAAGTTGATCCACGCAAATGAGCTACGGTACCAAAATGTTAGAGTTTCGTCAAACTCCACGAGGTAGGGAATTTTCCTACTTGTGTTATTTCTAGCCTAAAGGTCATTTAATGGATTAAGGTTTTCTTTGAGGCCATGAGAGACCGTAAATTTAAGTCCTAAAATTTTTGGACTGAGTGTAGGAATTTTTAGAAATTTTCGAGATAGTTTTCGATACCCAGTCGAATTTTTGTGGACTGCTTTAGGATAGTTTTGTGCTGAATTTTGGGATTATTTTTGACAAATTCGGAATAAGATTTTCTAATCGTTTTCTCAGCAGTCCGGGACTGTGTTGAGGTTTAGTTTTGATCCCGAGACTGATGTCTTCAGGTTTTGTGGTGTGTTTTGGAATCCCAATAATTCGGTGACGAACCTTGAAGGGACTAAGAGGCGCCTTGTTGTATATGGGTACGAGATTTGGGCCATTTGAGGTTGCTTGTTTTGTGATGAAATGATGTATGGATGCATGAAACCAAACCGGTTGGAGGGACTGTGAGGTACCCTGTTGGATGGGTCCAAGATTGTGACCTTATTGTGTGTTATTGCTTATATGAATAACATGCTGTGTGAAAATATCATGTTAGTATATTTTATATGATGTATTACTGGACAAGATGTTAATTATATGTATAAATTATAATTATCCATGGTATGTGAATGTTTCATGTAGCACTCATTTATACATGTAACCTGAAGAAGAATGCATTGGCATCATGCATTTCATATGCACGGGCACATTGCGTTGAGTCGAGTGTGGGTGTATGAGAGGGTTATTCCATCTTGCTGCGAATGGGCCGTGATTCGAAAATGGAAAAGTTTATAGAGACTTCATTGTGGTGTAAAGCCATTAAATGGCAAGTCACGTGTGTTGGATGGTGTTGGGTGGACTCCGTGGTATGATCTCGAAAGTTCAGATGGTAAAAAGAGACCTACTGGGTGATTATCCAAAAGTTCGTATGGGTGCAAGAGACCCAATGACATCCGAAAAGTTCCAGATAAAAATGCATTGCATGTGCATTTAGTGGGGAGTAGCCCTTTGTAGGAGAATTCTACCTGGCATTGGTTTATCCAGGGACCCTTTAGGTACAAATGGTGTGGCTGTGGAGACGACGCCGACGAGGCTCGGATTGCGAAGAAGGCTCTATGTGGCCTTGATAATACTTCTTGTAAAAGTATTTTGTATAAAAGAATTGTAATTAATTCCTTTTGAGAATTATTATTCAAATAGTCTAGATGTAATTATGATAAGAGGGCCGTAATCATACTCTTTTGCAGTCGTAATTAAACAGATTTACTTTCATATTTGTGAATAAATCATTGAATGGATCCCAGAAGGGACAAATTGAGGTGGTGCTGAGTAACTCGGTGTCCACGAAAGAAGCTGTGATATAGCCAGATATCGGATATGGATAGATGGACCTGTATCACACATTCATGAGACCCCGGATGGGCAGATATACAAAGCTGTATGTTGCAGAGCTCCCATCAATGGAGACTCAGCCCAAATTTTTAAAAAAATATGGATCCCGATAAATGGGACACAACAGTGTGGTATCGGGTCATCCGAAATCCACAGACCCCGTAGTTAACGGGCTGTCAACTGACCTCGGTTTTGGGGCCATACAAGTATCCTAATTTTGCTCGAATTTTAACTCAAAGTTACACATGACCACATTCATGGATTTTTATAAATATTAGTATTATAGGGTTTTGTGAATTTTTTTTTTTTTATAAATTAACAATCATAATACTCAAATTTGGAATAGTGGATTTCTCCTCCTACAACTGTTTTTTCTCAATTTAGGATTTTCACGTCAAATTATGTTATTTTTCTCATCTTTTATGTTTAAAAAAAATAATATATAAATTGTGACGCCCATTTCTGGGGAACCTGCTGACCTAACTCATTAAAACCCGTGTCTCATATCACGAGACCTATTGTTACATGAGTAAAACACCACATTGGCCTGTTACCATCATACTGGCTAAAATATATCCCATATTACAATAGTTTCAAGATTGTTACATCACCTTACTACAAACATGTTTCAATTGTAATATTCTCATGTTTTACAAAACGTAATCAAGACATGTCGATCAGCAGGCGCCCCAATGAGCTTCGGGATTTTCTAACACTCCCGTAATCTCGAAATAATTCTTCTCGATGTATGAGCAATGCCCAGTAGTGGAATTATCCTACATGGGTTACTCCCCACCTAAGTGCACATGCAATGATTCAACATAAACACACACTTAAGTAAATACATGATCCTACTCGAATGTCTACATGCCCAATCCCATGTCTCGAGTCCTTACCGACTCCCTCACACATGCTTATGTCACGTATTAAAACCGTTTTCAAACAAAAATAATTTTTTTAATTGTGGGCAACCCACTGATATAAATACGTTGGACAATCCTCTGAGGTGAATTTGTTGGGTAACTCTCCGAAACACCTATCAAGCTCCCTCCGACGGAATTGTCGGATACCTTCCAACACAATTCTTCGGACAACTTTCCGATAAAATTGATTATTTTAAATAATTTTACAAGTGAATTCTTTGTTTAGACAACCCTCCGATTTTATTTGTCATGCACTACACCTACTATTCTAGGGTGCCCCAGGTATATAAATGCAATATGTTATCGCATACAAATACATAAAAATTAGTATAAAAAACATGCATATGCTAACAAGAATTTACACACAACAACATGTTATTCAATTCATAGCAATAACATCAAAATTAGCTCACATGGGCTAATAAACAATTTAATCAATTCATTTTGAACCACTCAAGCAACACAAGCCACACACAAGATCACGTGAACAATAAAACCCTAGGTCTCGAAACTGTTCACGACCACACTAGGGATTTTCTCACTCAATCCAAATCTTTGGAATTGAAATGACAGCCATTCATGCCTCAGAATATCCCTATCCATCAAAATGGCTCTTAGCCAAAGAATAAAACAAGTAGGAGAAAACCCTTACCTCCTGGAGTTGTCGAAACTCAAAAAAAAAAAAAAACTAGTGTCCACGCGTACCCCTTGTAGCGTAGACCAACTTCTCCTCTTGCTCCGACGAGAATCGACGGTCCGAATGCCGGGAAATCTAGAGAGAAGTTGGATTCTCTCTCTCTAAATTTTGTTTCTCCCCTTCACTGTCGGATACCAGGCCAAAAATGGAGAAGATGTTCTTTTTTTTTCTTTTCATTTTATTCCCCTTTTTTCCTCTTAGTTTTACTTTGCTGGCCACTACACATCGCTTAATATGCTCATTTATCTCTTATCCTTCACTATCTATGTGACATGTGTCACATGGATATAGGGGCCCTTATCACATCATTGCCTTCACATCATGTGCATTTCTCACGAGTCAGTTACACGCAAGACCCGACACCCGGTGCCTCGAAAGACGTGAAATTCGACACTCTGCACTGACGAAATTTGATGTGGTAGCTAGATTTCGCGAGATGATTCCAATGGTGAAGTCCGTTTCGTCATCCGAGATCTAAAAAAATTCCGGATTTTAACCGAAATTATCATTTTACCATTTTTCAGAAAATTAGAATTTTCTCGGGTTTTACATAAATAATTATTTGTACATTTAATTGAAAGATGGCAAAAATATATATAATTAATTTTAAAATCTAATATTAAAAATGAATTTCCATAGAACTAGCTTTTATTTTATGGTTCTAATAATTGTGTGGAAAGATACTTTTCCAAAATTGATTGAATTGATGTTCTATTGTTGGGGTGTCATGGTTTTAGCTATAAAGCTCTACAAAGGATGATGAATGCAATCATGTAGGCACTAGAGGCCATTAATGATCATTTAGATAAATGTGTATTGTTTGAATGATATATAAAGGACTTCATTTTTCATTCATTGATTAATTTTCATATGAAATGATATCAGTAATTGTGACGATAGTATGATGGATCTGTTGGAAAGAGTGATATGTGACAATAGTATTAACTCCAAGGGTATAACTTTGTAGATTTTGAGCTACGTGTATAAATGCCCTGATTTTTACTGTCATGTCTCATTTACACTAACTTTTTTTTTTCTATTATAGATACTTCAACATTTACTTCCATAGTTCAGTCTATAGATATTTACATTTGAACATTTTTTTCGGTCTGAAGATACCCAACGTTTATTTCCATAGCTCAGCCTAGGGGTGTAATCTAGTTGAGTTGATACAAAGCCAAGCTGAGTTTCGAGCTCGACTAACTGACGAGTCTTTTTTAATTTTTTCAGATGTTTGAAACTTGGCTCGAAAAATGGTCAAACTACTTGAACTTGACTTGAAATTGACTTGACTCAATTAATAAAATAGTAAAGCTTAATTAAGCTCACGAGCAGTTTGAGTCAGATACTATGATACTTGAACTCGACTGGACCAACTACTTGAGTTCGAGCTTCTGACTCAATTGAATTCGAAATAAATTTGGAGTATTTAATAATCAAGCCTCGAGTAACTTGACGATTACACTTAATCATGTCCTTATAGTTAGAAAATGACACAAATGATTAAAACAAGGTTAAATACTCAATACGAGTTTTCAACCATTTTTTAAAATCAGGCGAGTAGGTATATATATATATATATCCATAATTGCTGCATGGATCATGGCATCAAAGCCTAAACTGATAACCTTTCATGATATGTCTCCTGCTTACATAAAAGAAGGAAGCAAATAAGTTGCAGGCCACTTAAATTGGAGTAATACACTTAAAAGGGAAAGAAATTTATGGGGCACATGCATTCACGTGATTCTCTAAATCTTAGATTTTTAATTTATTTTTTTGTTATTGTTTTGTCATAGGGTATTGTCTCCATGTTAGTCTTTTTTGATATTTTTGATGTTTTTGCAAGCTCTAGTTGGTGGTTGCTGAATTTGTTGAACAATATGTTGGCCAATCTTTACAACTATGGACGCCACTATGCATTTTGTCTCATCTTTCTTGAATATTTCACCTATTTTACTTAGTTATCAGAAGTCAAACGTGCTGGACATGCCAAGAAGGAATATATATGCAGGAATCTTTCCTTTGTTAAGGTAAAGTTTTAATGAGAGGTGAAATTGTGATTTTCCTAACCCAGGGTCCGATTGATAAACTGCCAACCTGCGACATCTATGGGCATCTGATATCCCATGTTCAGACTGGTCAATCCCATTCACAGGACTACTTTTATTTTTCTGGTAAAATATACAACTTCCCATATTATTGTACAAGAGTTTGATATACAACTCTTTACAAACCACGGTTGAGGGTCAGTTTCCGTGTACCAAAGGGTGATCCCACGACGGATCAAGACCCGAAAATTCTAATTCTTCTCAAAAGGGTAAAATGGTAATTTCAAGAAAATCCGTAATTTTTCAATCTTGATGACGAACGACTTCACTATGGAATAGTCTCACTAAATCTAGCTAGCACGTCGAATTCGAGACAAATGGAATTCACGCTTTAGGCACCGTATCGTGTGCCATAAACTAGTTTCGAGACATGTGATGTGACAAAAAGTCACTCACTACATGTACTCTCATGGACACATGTTGCAAGATTAGAGAGATGATGGAAATGGATGGTTTAGATTGGGTTTACAAGGCCAAAATCAAGACAAAGGACACAAGTGGAATTAATGAAAATATAATGAGAATGAGACAAAAGTTAAATAGTGTTCATCTTCTTCATTTCAGACAAAAACTATAGGATGCGGGAGAGGGTCAGATTTGTGATTTTGTGAGAGAAGGAGCTCCTTCTTTCTCTAGATTTACGCGCCTCGAACGCCGGTTCTCGCTGAGCAAGAAGCAAAGTCGATCCACGCGGCGAGGGCTATGCGTGACACCGACGGTGGAGTTCTCGACAACCCAAGAGGTAGGGATCTTTTCCTACTCGTGTTATTCTTTGGCTAAGAGCCAAATGGTCAGATGTTCTAGTATTGATTAGCCGTGGTTTTCTAGCCCCAAAACATTTGAACCGAGGAGAAAATCCTCATTGTTAGGTCGTGAATGCTACAACCCGAGGGTTTCACCGCCTGGGCGTGAATAGTAAATTTGATTTTTGCAGTGATTTTTATGATGTTGGAGTGATTCAAAATGTGAATTGATCGTGGTTTGTTAATTAGGCCCATGTGAGCTAATTTGCAAGTTATCGACAGAATTTCATAACATGATTTATGGATTAATTATGTTAGTATATTAGCGTTTCATATATTAGCATGAGTTTGTTGGGATTGACATCATGCATTCCATATGCACTGGGGCACCCTACAATATTAGGACTGAGTGCATGACATGAAATTGAAAGAAAAACTAAAATGTTTGTGAAAGGAATTTCAAGGAAGATTTTCCAAAGAATTGCCTTAGAGAGTTGTCCAGCATATCACTTCGGATGAGGACATGACTATTTCAGAAAAATATCCAGCAATTCGCCTCGAATGGTAGTCCAATATTTTACTGATACTTGGTAGTAAGTTTTCAAGAATAAAAAGCTTTTGTTTTGAAAACGGGATATTTTACTCGCATTCGGCTTAGGCATATGTGAGGGAGTAAGTGAGACTCGACATGGATTATCATGTAGACATTTTGAGTAGGTTCAAGGCAATTGCTTGGATGTGATTCTTGCTATGATATGTGCCTTGAAGGAGTAACCCCCGTAGGGAAATTATCTCTATCGGGCTTTGCCTACTCTATCGAGGATCACTATTTCAAAATAAAGGAGGTAAGATGAGGACGGCGCCTACTGGGAGGCCGCATTTTAGCAAAGCCTGTTGTGGCTTCGTATTTATTTTGTGAAAATATGCATTAGAACTCCAATCTTAATATATGCTTTGATAAAGAGAATGCTGTAATCCTTGAACTATTGGTACATAGTTGATATATATTTTAGAGATGATGATGGGCCTATGGCCATCTGATCAGATAGGGATCCTGTGGTTGTTAAGTGGAACTGTCTGGGGATAAAGCCTCAGGATTCGGGGCAGAGCCTCAAAGACACAAGAGACTCGTCGATTTTCAAGGAGGAAATATCGGATACCCGACATCCACGAGTATTCTCGGGCTGATCGGTAGTCAACGACACCCCGCCTTTGGGGTGTCACAAATTCCAGCATCAGAGCTAAGGTAAACGACAATTGGGAGCTCTGGTATCCATGTTTAGTCTCCGATACCAAATTTTCATAGTTTTGTATCAGAGCTTAGGTTTATAAATACCTAGAGTTTAGTGTCAATAAGTTAGGTATGCGATTACCTAGGACTTGATGGACACGGGTTAGATCATGCACTCGTAAGACTCCACATGATTATGTGATGTGGGATTGTGTGTTATGAATTTGCGGTGTCAGGTAGCCGAGTAAATAGCACATAGGAAAAAAAATGATGAGAAAAGATTTTTTTTAAGGTTTTACAGTGTGTAAAACTGGAGAAAAAAAAAATTATATATATAAAAAAAATAAAATAACTTTTAAGGAATTTATTTTGCTTATCGAATGAAAAAAAGGCAGTGAAAATATGGAATGGGCATTGTCGTCATTTTTTTAGTTCGAGTCACAATACAACAAATCGTATTTGTGACAGTAAGGCTAGAGGTACAAGGCAGGTTGGGCGCCTCTCTACGAACATGGCGCAAGAGCTACGATACTACCTGGCTCGTGAGCTGCAGCCGCAGCGCTGCATGAGCAATACAAGGCTCGCTGCGAGTCGGGGCTACAATGTATCGCGGCTGGGGCGCCTGCCGCGACATACGAAGGCTCGCTAGCGGAGGGTCGCGATACAGTACTTATTATGGCTGAGGGCGGATTTCCGTCGCAGCTGTAGCGCAGTGTGGTTAGCGAGATGCACACAACGCCCGTGATATGGCGAGGAGCGCCGCACAAGCATGACAAGGCGCGAGAAGGAGCTCGCGACACAAGATGCGCGCCACGTGGGAGCGGTGTCACGTGGCACGATACAACCAAGAAGTTTCATTACACAGCAGCAGTTATGCGCTACAGCAGGCGCATAGGTCGGGCTACGGTGTGCACTTGGTGCACCCAAATCAGCTTTTGGACTAGTGCACCTGCTCGAAGTCAACGTTTAGATTGACTGTCATGAACACTGTTCACGAGGTTTTAAAAAAAAATTCAAATAAACTTTTATTTTTTTTTTTGTTAAATATGATTTAATATATGAAATTATTGTCTTTGATTACCTATGAATGCATTGACATATAGTATGAAATAAATTTTTGGTATGTGAATAGTGTCTCGAGACTGTGTTTACACCTTAGAGATGCCGTGATCGCCAGATAGATATTTAGAGGTCGAGGCCTCGAGGAGCTCCTTGTATGTGAGTCTCCCTAGGGATTAGGGCGAGGATAGATGATATGTCGTGGTTGTGGTTAGAGATCTCGGGACTTACTCACAAAGGGACCTCGAGGGTCATGGACATGTCGAGTTCAACGCCATCCTTGGACAGAATCACAATGTGCTACAGAGTTATTATCGTATCAGGAGCGTAGGAGGGTTACCGCCTACACGTAGGATGGTACTCGTGTTGTGTTTCAGGGGGGCAAGCATGATATTTTGCCCCAGACGGTGTACGAGTCCAGGTGTCAGGGATAGTTGGCAGGTTGGCTAGCAAGCCTTACCCTGAGGACGAGGTGAGACCAGACTTAGATCTACCTTGAGTAATTTTTGAGTATGATAATGTTTTTCCGGTTTAGCTACCGGGATTGCCTCCGCAGAGGGTTGTAGACTTTGGTATCGAGTTACACCCTGGTACTTCGCCCATCTCTATGACTCCGTGTAGGATTGCACTAGTTGAGTTGCAGGAACTCAGAGTCCAGCTACAGGAGCTACTGGACAAGGGGTCTGGCCAGGACCGAGCACTCACATGGGCGCCTCCATCTATTTATGTATAGTGCAGGGACAAGACCCTTCGACCGTGCATTGATTATGGTGTAGTCGAACATGGTTACAATTAAGAATCGATACCATCGGGCCGAGGATCGACGCATTTGTTTGATCGCTTGAGAGGAGCGAGTCTACCCAAGATAGACCTTTGCATTGGTTAACATCACGAGGGTTGGGGGAGACAGATATCCCTAAGACGTATGTTCAGGACGCTGCTATAGGCACTTTAAGTTTACTGATGCCTTTGATTGATGAATGCACAAGGCATTCATGGACCTCATGCATAGGTATTCCAAACCCTATCTAGATCGGTTTTACTGGTAGTCTTCGTGATCTATTTTGATATACTCCCAATCGCAGTGGGAGCATGAGTATCACTGAGGATCGTTTACAAACATGGCACCACTTCGCCAGCTAAGTTCAAGTAAGTGCCAGTTTCGGCTTATTGAGGTGAGATTGGGACACGTGGTGTCGCATCGCGTGCCGCGACCTGTAGAAGGTCGAGGCTGATGTGAGTTGAGAGACTGCCGGGCCTCAGATACGAAGCTTTGGATTGGTCGGTACTACGTAAGATCTATCGAGGATTTCTCCCATTAGAGGCACCTATGACTAGGATTGACCCGAAGGAGGTCAAGTTTACTGGGATGATCAAGTGGTGAGGCTCCAAGAGTGCCAAAGAGGAGGCTTTTCTGGTTTTTAGCCCCTATCTTGATATGTCCTGACAGGGATGTGGTTTCACAATGTAATAGATGCCTCGAGGGCCTAACTAGGATGTGTTTTGATGCGCTTCGAGGGTAGTAGCTTATGTCTCAAGTAATTGAAGAATCATGAGCAAAAATACCAATACATTGATATGGAGTTGAAGGTCGAGTCTACGCCGCTGAAGATTTGGCGCTACTACTTATATGGCGAGGAGTTCGAGGTGTACTGCACTACAAAAGTATAAAGAGTTTACAGAAGGACTCCATCGATGAGGCACCAGATGGATGAAATTCTAGAGGATGACTTCACTTGCATTACCATCCTAGTAAGGCAAAATGTGGTGGCCGATGCGCCGCCTGGGAAGTCACGAGCATTGGCTAGTATATCTTCCCGAGCGCGGATGCTCGAGACCGTGGACACTTTGCCAGCGCATCGCGAGCGTGCCTGGGTACGCTGGGGGAGCTTAGTAGGCTACACCGTCTCTATTGAAATATAGTGATCAGTCCTGTGGGCAGATCGGTAGATAGTGTCCACCAAGGACCTATAGCTGCACGTGATCAGGGTTGACCGTCCACTGTATGGTAGTTTTCTGGGATAGAGGATGGGTAGTGTTTCCAATGACCGCTGAGAAGAGATTCAGTGAGTTTCACTCCGCTTCTCAATTTGCTGCAGTATCCAAGTGGCATGAAGATGCATCGATTCACGCCAAGACATCGGGGCGGAAATGAAAAGACACGTGAGGGGGACTTTGTTCGACGATGTCTCACGCGGTCACAAAGTTAAGGCCGAAAGCACCGTAACGCAGGGCGCCAGCCATCGAGGTAATACGGTGTCGGAGCACGCCGGCTAAACGGGACGGCGACCCACTCGCGCATAATCGCGGCGGACCTGATACGGCGCGGATAGCTGGATCGCCTACGGTCGGTACATTTTCAGTCATGTGGACGGTCTTCACTGGAGAGATTCTACCCTACAGAAGACTTGAGAACGTCCGACTACATGGAGTACTAGTATCCATAGTATCGGATAGAGACCCGAGGTGCCACCTGGGCGCACTGGGAAGAGTTTCCAAAAGGCTATTACGGGCACACGGCCGACCATGAGCATTTTTCTGTTCATAGACAGACGTCAATCGAGGACTATACAAGTGTTAGAGGACATGCCGCGAGCACGCATTCCGGATCAAGGGCAAGGGCAGTTAGAAGAGAAACGCCCTAGTGGAATTAGCCTACAACAATAGTTATTAAAGTAGTATACGCATGGCACCATACGAGCCATCAGACGGGAGGCCATGAGATCACTTCTATATGTCGGGACCGAGGAGCAGAGCTCCACTGTCCCTCGATCTAATTAGAGACACCTCCGAGAAGGTGAGCTTGATATGACAGCGTCTTCTTACTACTCAAAGATGGAAAAAGAGCTATGCTAATGTACGACGTCGACCATTAGAGTTCGAGGTTGGAAATCACGTCTTCTTGAAGGTGATGCCTAAGAGAGGATGCCCTGAAGCGGAGTTTTCACGAGGTTCATCGGGCTCCCGAGACACCAGAGGTAGGGCACTGTAACGTATCGATTGGCTTTACCTCCCAACATGTCAGGTGTCCACGAGGTATTTCACGTCTCCATGCTCCTGAGGCACACCTTGATCCAAATTTCATGTACGGACGGTAAGAGATTGAGGCTGGAGACCGACGGACCTTTGATGAGGGACCAGTGTGCATTATGGATAGCCGAGATTAGGTTTTGCGACGTAAGACCGTGAGGCTAGTGAGGATGCTATGGCAGCATCGTGGAGTGGAGGAGTCAATGTGGGAGCGCGAGGACACGATGCGGGCCACTTATCCCTTCTTGTTTAGGGATGAAGGTATGTAGTTTAGTCGTTTAATACTTAAATGACTAGTTTGTTACTTATGGTAGTGCGCACGTTGCATGGGCGCATGAGTTGTTGTGATTGTCCAAAATTCTCGGACTAAATTCCTTCAAGGAGGAGAATGTAAGACCCAGAAAATCTCCAATTTTCGTAAAAATGGTAAAATGGTAATTTCAAAAACTAGAATTTTCTATATCTTGATGATGAACGGACTTCATCGCTGAATCATCTCGCTAAATCTAGCTACCACGCCGAATTTTTCAAATTCCGAGATAGTTGAATTTCACGCTTCTTCGGCGCAATTCGTGCATCGTGGCCTAAAATGCCTGAGAGACATGTGATGTGACAAAAGTCACCTACTACATGTACTCTTGTGACACATGTTGCAAGATTAGAGAGATGATGGAAATGGACGGCTTAGATTAAGCCAAGTGTCAAAATCAAGACAAAAGGACACAAGTGGAATTAATGAAAATGTTAATGAGAATGAGACAAAAGCCAACAGTGTCTATCTTCTTCATTTTGAGACAAAAACAGGCAAGAGATGTAGTAGGCTGGATTTTGTGATTTTTAGAGAGAGAAGGAGCCCTTCCTCTCCGGGATTCAAGGTCGCTCGGACCGGTCGGTTCTTCTTGGATCCGAGCAAGAAGCAAGCCGATCTACGCGGCGAGGGCCATGCGCGTGACATCGATTTGGTGGAGTTCGACACCATGTTATTCTTAGCTAAGAGCTACAAATGGTCGGGGATGTTCTGCTTGGATTAGCCGTGTTTCTAGCCTCAAAACATTTTGGAACTGGGAGTGAGAAAATCATTGTTTATTAATATCACAAGCACCCGAGGGTTTCTGCAATTGCTCATGTGAATAGTGATGTGCTTTTTTCAGGTAGGATTTTTTTCTTTTTTTTTTTATGATGTTGAGTGATTCAAAATGAATTGCTTTCAGGTTTGTTAATTAGCCAATGTGAGCTAATTTTAGTGTTATTGATTGTGAATTTGCATAACATGATTTATGCGGGATTAATTATGTTATGATATACATGTTTTATATATTAGCATGAGTTTGTTGTGATTGGCATCGTGCATTTCATATGCACTGGGGCACCCTAGAATATTAGGAGTGAGTGCATGACATGAAATTGAAAGAAAAACGAAAATGTTTGTGAAATGAATTTCAAGGAAGATTTTCCAAATAATTGCCTTGGAGAGTTATCAAACAGATCACATCGGATAAGGACCATGACTATTTCGGAAAAATATCCGGCAATTCGCCTCGGAGGGTAATCCAATATTTTACTAAATCTCGGTAGTAATTTTTCGAGAACAAAATGGTTTTGTTTTGAAAACTGGATATTTTACTCGCATTCGACTTAGGCATATGTGAGGGAGTCGGTGAGGACTCAGGACATGGGATTGGTCATGGGACATTCGAGTAGGTTCATGGAATTGTTTGATGTGATTGTTCGCTATGACATGTGCACTTAGTGGGGAGTAACCCATCTCTACTCGGGCTTTGCCTACCTTGTCGAGGGATCACTATTTCAGCCATGTGGAGTGTGCACGAGGACGACTACTGGGGAAAGATTTGTAAGAAGCCGTGTCAGCTTTGGTATTTATTTTGTGAAAAACATGTGGCTAGAACTCTAAATTTTAATATATGTTCGAGCAAAGAGTAATGCAAGAATCCTCGAACTATTGGGTACATAGTTGATATATATATATTCTCATGAGTATTAATGACAGCCCAAGCGGGCCATTTTAGACTTACGTGGACCCTGGGTGGTCGTTATGAACTCCGTTTCGATGTTTTGTATTCAGTATAAGCTCCTCATAAAGCTGAGACTCGCCCTCATTTTCATGAGTGAGCCTGCCACCCGACATCCACGTAGTCCGCGGTTGATCTGTCACAACGAGACCTGCCAAGGCCACAGTGGATGAACAATGCCCAGTAGATATATCTCCTATAAGGGCTACTCCCTACCTAAGTGCCAGTTACACAATCACACACCTGAATGCCTACATGTCATGAATAAGATGTGACCAATCATGACCCAATCCCAAGTCCCCACTGATTCTCTCACACATGCATATGCCCAATGGGAAAACCGTCATGGGCGTTCTGTCCATGATCCTTTTTCCAAAACAAAATTTTTTTGTTTTATTTTTTATCGATACTTCCTCTCGAAGCTATATGGTGTGGATGGGGCCTCCGAGCAAGACTTTTGGTCATCCGAGAAGTACCGTGGAAAATCTCCGATATGTACTTTGGTCAGTCTCTGAGAACTACTGTGGACAATCTCTGATACGTACTTTTGTCAATCTCCGAGAAGTACTATGGACAGTCTCCAAAAATCATTTGCATTCTTGATGTACCATCGAACCCTAAACACAGGGTCAATCATTTCCATCCACTCACACCCATGTCATGCGATGCCTCATGCATAAATGTAATGCAAGTGTCATTACATGTCATTTCATGCTACATGTTGATTTAATATCAAAAAGTGCTATTTTGAACCCTATTTATTATAGGTTTTGAGTGCTTTTTGTGTACTAATCATTCTAATTAATCCAATTTGCACATTAAGGTCCCTACGATTCTACTAATCGCATTTTGTGGCTGATTTTGTAGTTTTTGCAAGCTATTTATGCCGAAATTGTTGAGTCGATCCAAGCATGAAGAATTCGAGTCAAACTCAAGATTTGGCAGATCGTATAGACCGTGGCTGGTTAAGAGCAAAAATACAAAGAAATGGAACCCGTGGAAATTTGGTTCCCGTGGAGCACTATTCATCATGCGCAACATCGCTCACCTCTCCACCACCGTTCACCCGCTTTTTACGCTCCGTTTGTTACAATTTTTTGTTTCTTCCCATTTTATCCCTTCTAATACCTTCCAATCTTGGTTTTTTTTGTAATTTTCCCTTGTTTTGAGCATATATAAGCCTCAGTTTGTACAAACTTTCAATCAATCAATAAAACTGACGGGAAGCTTTCAGCTTTCCCGCTTATCCTCTTCTCTGCTTCACTTTCTTTCATTTTCTTTTCCATTTTCTCGGCTGTCAAACACCCTTTGATGAAGACAAATCAAAGGATGTTCGGCTAAACCTCCCCCATCCTTGAAGGGGAAGGCCACTGGTGCCGCTTTAAGGTAAAACTCAATCGCTCTTGCTTTTCATGTGAGCATTTATGGTTGTTTACGCTCTCAAGCCACAATAGGTTTAAATCTTCAAAAGTGGCCCTCACTAACATGTATTTGGCAAGCTTTTTGGGTACAGTGGATACTTACCACTAGATCCACTATTATCCAGTTAGTTGTCTTATATTAGTTACTGTAGGGTGAGTTTTTTAGATGTGTTCTCACCGTCAGGGACATTTATGCCCATTAAATGCCTTGTTTCAAGAAGGAAAATTTTAGGGTTTAGGTTTTAAAGCTAAATGAAGATCCGGTTCGGGAAATGACTATAGGTCATCCTCCTAACGAGGAAAAAGACCGAGGACATGCCTGTCAGCCTCTAAAACCCTAACCCAAAGGGCCCGAGACTCTGCCAAGGAGTTCTTTCTTATTTTCCTTCATTTTAATTTCCAATCTACACACAACCAACCCTCACCGCTTTTACCAAAATCCTCGCTTTTATCAAACCCCGAAATCCAAATTGAATTCACCATTTCGCATTCATCAGAATCATTTGTACCAAGAAACCCATCCTCGTTCGACCCTAGGACTACTATACTACAAATAGCTCCGCGCCGCAGTGAGAGGATTTAGGATATAAATTTTGTTAATTCCGATACACCTACTCTGGCACGCGAATCAAATGGCGCCGTTGTTGGGGAACACTTGTGATCCTCATCACAAGTATTGTGAATTTTCTTTTTATCATCTTACTGTCAGTTTTTTTTAGTTCATTTCACTGTAAAAAAAAAAAAAAAAAAGTTGTTGCAGGACTATTTTTCTGTGTTGTCTTGGGTTGCCTTATTTCTACTGCAGGATTGCATGTTCCAGTGGTCTAAATTGTGATCAAATGGAAGAGGGAGAACAATACAGTGAGTATTCTATGGAGAGAAACCCTAGAGCGTACATGTCAATGAGGGATTATAGAAACCTTTCGTGGCAGAATCAACAACCCTTGGGGAGAAATCCAAACCATCTAGGTCCATGAGGGACTATAGAAACCCTCCATGGATGAGTGCACCTTTCTGCAGTGCTCCCCCAACTTATGCACCTCTTACTTCTCCATCTGCGGCTTCACCCTCAAAATCCACCACAACCACTACACAGCTTAATTTCACTACCGAGAAAGCAATACCGAACCTTACCAAGCTGGTGGGTGATGTCAGGAAATGTATGACAACCAATGCTCAATTAAGTCGAACGACACTATGGAAAATATTGTGGACAAGGGAATCGATGGACTTCAAAGTGAAATGAGTATAAATTTGACAACTCAGAAGTACTCCATTTCAAGGTCTACTAATCGCCAACATGTTCACCAAGAGGAAGTGAACCCAGAAGAAGAGTGCCTGATTGACACCACAATGGAGGAGCAATGTAAACAGAAAAAAGAAGAAACCTCCCCAATGCTGACTAAGGAGGGTAGTGGAAAGGAAGAAATAGAAGAGCCCCGAAAGTCCACTACCCAAGCAACAAAACCCACCGCCAAGTTCTCTTCGAATCTGCACTCCGCTGTATATCCTCGCGTCAGAGCACAATCCTCAACCCCCCGAAGCACCCACCGGAAAGGCCATTCCATTCGCACTACTCGCCTCTACAAAACTCAGGAAAGTAGTGGCCACCGCCATTTTTGCCACACCACAAAGAAGATGGCAAATCGCCTCATACCGCATGGCATAAAGGATGGTTCGGTAGCCGTCTGATTGGAGCAATCTAACCTCGGCATTTCTAAGCTTCAATAGCTCCAACAAATTCTCCAAAGGCTTAAGAATTGGCTCAGTATACACCCCCACTTTTTGTTTTTATCTTTTCTTATTTTATTTTATTTATTTTGATTTCTTTAATTTTTCTCTTTAGATTTTCTTTAATTTTTAGTTAATCTTTGTTTTTAGCTTAATTTTCAATTTTCTGCAATTTTTCTTAATTTTTTATGTGTTTATTTTTGTAGTTTTTATCAAATTTTTGCTGCAGTGGAGTGCTAGAGTAAATTTCGCAACTTGCAAAATTTCGCAACATGCGAAAATTCGCAGGTTGCGAAATTTCAAAACCACAAAAATTTCGCAACCGTCCTGTAGCAGCTGTACGAAAGGCCCCTCCATATAAGACAAAAAATGAACAGTAAGTTCAGGTAAAAAAAAAGAAAGAAAGAAAGAAAATAAGGTTTATTATTATTATTATTATTATTTTATTTTATTTTTTATTAAAAATAATTGTTTTTTAAATTTTTTTAATATTTTTGATTTTTTTTATTATTAAAAAAATTTTGTATTTAAAAATACTTTTTATTTTATTTATTTATTTATTTTTGTTTAAAAAAAAAAATTCGTAGTGCGAAATTTCGGAGGTTGCGAAAATTCGCAACATGCTCCAATTTCGCAGCCAATTTTTGTTTTGATCATAACTTTCTCATTCGAACTCCGTTTTAAGTGTTCTTGGTACCGTTGGAAAGATTAGAGAGTTTAGAATCCAAATGTAGCCATAAATAACACTTTTGAAATTTTTATAAAGGAGAAATTTTAAAAATGCTCCAACTGGTCACTTTTTTTTCTCTTTTCTTCTTCCAACTTGTTCATTTGAAGCCCAAATGGAGTGAATAAGGTCTCAATGGAAATCTCTGAAGTCCCTATCCCCAAAATGAGCACATATCATCAAGGAGGTAGTAATTTCCTTCTAATCCTTCCAACTGAGCCCCATCATGGACAATGTGAGACATTTTGGTCGTGGGAGAGTTAGTAAAGGAAGTAGCTTTTACATTTATGTTTTTGTTTTTATTTTGAGCAAGCCCATTTTGTGATGTTTAGTGGCTTGCTAGTTTTCCTTTTTGTGAAGCTGTTATACTATACAACTTACTTTTTCAAAAATTGGACCCATTTTGCACCCAAATTTTTTTGTGGCTTGGCCTAGCCCATAGTTTGTAAAATTGAAACTTTGTCCAATTCTATTGATGTTAGATTGGTTCCATGCCTAGTTAAGTGAATGATTAGTTGAATTCCTTGTCGCTTCGACTTCTTTTTCTTCCACCTTTAAATTAATCACACACAATGCACATCGATTTCTTCAATAACTTTGGAAAACTCGCTCTCTAGCCTCCTAACTTTGCAACCTACCTTGGGCTTTCGTCGACTAATCTTTAGGTTAAGGGCCCCCATGAAAAGAAGGTCAATGTGTCTTCTAAATGAAAAAGAAAAGAAAAAGAAAAGAAAAAGAAAAACAATCGCAAAGCTTTGCCTTGAAACCCGAGCATGGTCCGAGGGGTATATGGCAAAGCCCTTAGAAGCCCAAAGGTCTCTAAGTTTTTCAACTGGCTGGGAGCCACCCGACTTAGTGCTTGCTACACGTGGATGGGTGGAGTTTAGCAAGTTGTAGTGCTGGAGTCTCGAACTATCTCGAGTCCGGTAAACCTAAAGAGTTAGTGGTCGAAAGATCCTTATGACTTGATGCCCTAAGCCTTAATCAAGTCGGGAGTCACCTGGTGGATCCTCACATGGACTTTGGGTGAGGTCGATTCCTCAAGATTTCTCTCACCCTACAACACAAAAAAGAGTTGTGGAATAAGAGTGGGTCCCGATCTATTTAGGCCGTAAGAAGGCATAGGTTGCAATAGCCCGGGCCTCTGGGAGAGTGCAAAGCCAAGTGGGCTTTATCATGCTCGAACCGATCAAACAAACACTTAGATTTGGTGAAGCTTCGTTGATCCATCGAGATGGAAGCTCATTGATACTCAATTTTGTACATGACATTCATTCTCTCAAGATAGTTATATCGGGCAAGGGCTTTGATGATTCTACTTGTGTGGTTAGGCATTACTCATTCACAACCGCTTTTGAAATATAATAATTTTTTGTGAACATTTTGTTATCATTAGATGCTCTCTTTCTTTCTTTCTTCTTATCAAGTATGGACTAGCAATGTGTAGGTTGGGGTGTGATTATGCCCAAAAGTGCCATTTTGAACCCTATTTGTATTATAGGTTTTGAGGCTTTTTGTGTACTAACTCATTTTAATTAACTCCGAGACGGCACATTAAGGTCCCTACTATTCTATTAATCGCATTTTGTGGCTAATTTTGTAGTTTTTACAAGCTATTTATGCCGAAATTGTTGAGTCGATCCAAGCACAAAGAATTTGAGTCAAACTCATCATTGCAGATCAGAGACCAGAAGGAAAGAATAGAAAAAAATACAAAGAAAATGGAACCTACGAAATTTGGTTCATGCGAGCACTGTTCACCTCTCCAGTCACTGTTCACCTGCTTTTTGACGCTCTCCCTGTTTGTTACAATTTTTTGTTTCTTCCCATTTTATCCCTTCTAATACCTTCCAATCTTGGTTTTTTTTTGTAATTTTCCCTTGTTTTGAGCATATATTAAATGCCTTGTTTCAAGAAGGAAAATTTTAGGGTTTAGGTTTTAAAGCTAAATGAAGATCCGGTTCGGGAAATGACTATAGGTCATCCTCCCTAACGCGAGGAAAAAGACCTGAGGACATGTTGGTTGCCCTAAAAACCCTAACCCAGTGGCCTGAGACTTCAAGGAGTTCTTTTCTTATTTTCCTTCATTTTAATTTCAATCTACACACAACCAACCCTCACTGTTTTTACCAAAATCCCCCTGTTTTTATCAAACCCTGAAATCCAAATTGAAATTCCACCATTTTGGCCTTCATCAGAATCAATTGTACGAAGAAAGCCCATCCCCTGTTCGACCCTAGACTAATTATATTGCAAAGAGCTCGCACGGCAAGCAAGATTTCCTAGATATAAATTTTGCTGATTCCGATATACACCTATCGTGGTACCTAATCACATGTACGATACGCGTCATGCAATATATAAATCAAGCACAAGATACATCAAGTGTCATGGATAGATTATGTTTAATGTATAATTATTTTCATTTTTATCTCTATATCATATAATTTTACACATTAACATATTATTCAATTTACGGGGGTGACACACATTAAATGACCCCTGGCCATAAATCCCACCATACTGGCTCTAAAATCTAGACTTAGTCTAGAAATTCTAGCTTGTGTAAATTTCACACAAAAATTCAACACGCAATTTCCTACTGTTGGCACGCAGCTCGAGCATTTCAACACAACCTTGGCTTTCAAATGTGTTTCAAAACCAAAATTCATCGTCTCAACTGCTTCATGACTCCAGCCCGCTTCTCGTACCCCAAGTTTTAGCCGAGCACTTCATCTTATTAAATTCTAGACTAACGTAGCTTCCATAGATTCCAAGAACGCTGCGAACTAAATTTGGATGGGAAATGTTATGGCCATCCGGCTGGCATCACGACAGCGCGGTGGTGCTTAAAATACGCATACCCCTGTTTTCCATTCTGCCTAGATTTGCTTAGTTCCGGGACGCCGTGCTCGGCCTTGATGGTCTCGGGAACTCATATACTCGGTCCATGACTGTCCCACAACCAAAAACAGACTACACAATGAAATAATTCAGCCCGAAGTGGGGCGAAATCGTTAAAGTCTCAACACGGCCCATAGTGTGAAAATGAACTAGAGTGAGAGGAAACCTACCTTATAACGCAGCTTCGGTGGAATCTCCGTGACGCTACTCATTGGTCCAACGAAATTAACGCCGTAACGCCTAATGAATTGAGGAAGAAACCGCCGGCTTCCTTCGACTTTTTTTGTTTTTTTTCATTTTTTTTTCCTTTCTTTTATTCTTTATTTTCTCCTTTTGATTCGTGCCACAGTAGGGTGATGCGGAATCAACAAAATTTATCCTAAGTCCCTTCCCACGCGTGAGTCAAGCTACCGCAGATAGCGGTCTAGGGTCTAAATACCCGGGATGGTTTTCATCCTAGGAATGATTTCAGACTGCTAAGGAAATGGCGAGGCTTTTTAATTTGGATTTTTGACGTTTAAAACAAAGTGGAAGTTGTTCGATGCCGACACTGTAAAACTAAAAGTAAAGTGTGAAAAGGTAACTTTGAAGGGTTAGGTCACCAGTTTGGATAACATAGGGTAAATAAGTGTCCCCTGGTTTTATCCTTACCATGGCAAGGAACCCATAAATCAAGCCATAACCTGGATCTTTGTTTAACTAGAAAACCCAACCCTAGAAACACTCCCATTCGAGTCAATTACTGTGCAACATGCATTCACAAAATTCCTTTCGCCTTAAAACCCTAGCACTCAACCTCATTTCATGGCTCGTAAAGGCTATCTAAAGAATAACAAAGCAGATCTAACAATAAGTATGCATCAGACCAAAGCATGGTAAGTATTAGCCAAAGTAATGACATTAAATGATATTCAACCCTAATTTGAAAAGACGGAGCCATAAATACAAGACTGTGAGCATTTTAAAACATGAGGACAACTCAAACTCACTCCCACAACCATGCCAGCAACCCTCCTCTTCTTCAAAGCTATAAGGTTTAGCTTCAAGCATCTCTGAAATACATCCCCAAGAGAAGTGTTCGTAGCCTAGAAAATGAAAGAAAGAGGGAGAGAGAAGAGAAAAGCAACCCTAAACTGAAAGTCACGGAGATATTTACATAAATGAAAAGTTTCCAAAAGATCAAGCTCCCAAGCTGCTTAGGTTACAAACCAATGGGGTTTATATAGACTAACGTGAAAACTACAAGAAAGCCAAAAATTATGGCTCATAAGGGGTAAGGTGGTAATACACCAAAACGAGGTCGTTTAGCATTAATTACACAAAAGTGATTGTAAGTATGAATTTCACAGGTAGAAGGATTTCGCTAGGTAGCTTAAAATTTCGCTTAGCCTAATGGGCCCTACACTGCAGATAGCAAATCGAAACCCTGCCATCTACAGTAATTTTTCTACTTAGCGAAATTTCGCTAGCCTAGCGAAATTCATGTGAGGTAGCGAAATTGGGAAATTTCGCTAGGCACAGTTGAATTCGGCTTAGCTAGCTAAATTTCGCTTAGCCTAGCTTTAAATTTCCCACTTCGCTAGGATTGCGAAATTTCGCGAATCTCAAATAAATTCGCATCTTAGCTTAAATTTCCGGGTTGCCCTGCTTTGGCTCGCCGTGATCATCGTATCTTCTCCGTATCACTCGCTTCATTTTTTCACTGCATTTTGATATGTTTGATGGCTGAAATTTCTCTTCAATCTTCATAGCTCATCACATCTCACTATCGAACTCGAACTTGGTGGCCAAGGCATGCAAAAACATGCAAAATGACCAAAAATAACCTCGAAATGGTATTAGTGGAACTAAGGGGGTCTTAACATATTAATTGGCTTAATTGATATGATTAGTGCGCAAAAAGCATCCAAAACCTATCTCGAATGTGTGGCCTAAAATAGCACTATTCGGGGCACTAATCACACTCTAACCTAAACGTTGCTAGTCCCTTAGCAATGCAAAAATAAAAAGGAAATGCATGCAGTGATTTCTCAAAAAGTTTGTGGTTCAAAAAGTGTATGTACAAATAGACATTACCTTTAATATGAAAAATTGATAACCTGATAGAAAACCGACATGAGAGAACAAAAACCATAAAAGAACAAATTTAAGATCAAAATCGGATCCATGGCAATCAACCTGAATTTCCACAAAGATCTAATGGTTCTTAAAATAAATCCGATTGGAGCTTTCAATAATAAAGTGCAAAATCATTTCCTCCCCCAACCTAGCTACCTGGCATGGCCTTAAGTCATTAACAACATAGATAGGAATAGCTACACTCTTCTTTCTTTATTTGACTTACATCAGGTGCAATGCTCCAAAACTCGACTTCACCAAAGTCCAACTGTGGGTCCACCGACTCCCAACCAATTAAGGCTTAGCGGCATCAAGCCGAAAGGATCACTTCGACCACAAACTCTACTGTGTTTCACTCCTGACCCGAATGACTCAAAATCAAGCACCTACAATCTGCTAAACTCTACCCATTCACCCAGTAACTAACACTAAGTCACATTCCCAACCAATTCAAGGCTAGTGGCATCAGTTTCAAAGGCTTTCGCTACATACCCCCTGACCGTGCCTTGCTTCAAGGCAAAGTGTCACGACTTTATTTTTCTTTTCTTCTTTTCTTTTTCTTTGCTTTTTCTTTTCTTTTTCCTTTTTGAAGACTACATCGGGTCTTCAAATGTGGGGGTAACACAAACCTATATCATGGGTTGCCAACATGCTAAGGCCCGGCTTTGATGGGCGAAGAGGAGGCATCTGATTTCATGACTATTGGTATAATCGGGTAATGCGGTGTGGCAATGAATTAGCTCGAGAGGAAATGTGAGTTAAATACACTTTAGAATCTTAAATGACGGCTTGAATCATGCATGGGTTGTTCTAGCATTAAGGTGACAAACGGGGTTTCAATTTTCCATTTAAAGGCAATTCGATTGTCGATTAAAGCGATTCAATTGTCGATTAAAACGCAATTCAATTGTCCGATTGGAAGCTTGATTCAATTATCGATTGAAACCTTGATTACATAAGGTGGAGCCGCAAAGTAATATGTAAAGTGCTTAGAAAACTAAATATATATGTATCTTGTATAGCTTTTGATATAGCGAAATGGCTAGTACATGCATATCAAAAAGCTAAACATACCAAAAATATCCTTTGCCTACTATGGCTAATACATGAATCCTCATAAGATTTAGTAGGCGATTGATAAAGAAATTTAGTAACTATACAAAAACATAAAAGAAACTGAAAACCACCTCAGCACACATTGTTAGTGGTGGTGGAGTACATGTAGCCTAGCTGCTGCTGCTGACACATCCAGAGGCTGCTGCGGCGGTGGAAACTCATCCTCACGAGCGGGGCGCGTGGAAGACCGAATTGAGTCATGTCTGTTTGGAGCATGGAGGCGTGATCCTACCGTGTGGCCTCGGCTCGATCCGACCTGCAGTCTGTCTTTGCACCAGTAGGCGCCAGTAGGCATCTGGCATCCGTCCCACTCTTTATCTCTCGCGGGCGGCATGAGCGTACTCGTTGAATGCTTTGTGTGATGTAAATGATGGGCCGAAATTATCAAATTGCGGTATGGAAGTAGCATGTGGAGGAGGAGATGGAGGGGACATATGCGGAGGCTGGACTCCTCGCTCGGGCTCAGGCTCGGTATGCATCTGTAAGTCCTGCGCCCACCTGATCAGTACCTCCTCCTGATCCTGGCTCTTTGGAGGGGAGAAAGATATAGGCATGACCATCGCTCTCTCCGTCGAGCGGGACCAGGGCAGCGAATCCTCCTCTACATCGGGGGCTCCTGCAGGGAAGCCCCGAGTGCTTTCGAGACATGGCTCGGGGTCGTGGCATTACTTGGTGGAAGACTCTCGGCTGAGCCAGGCCCATACGGTGGACCTTATCCTCGAAGTGTAACCGGGAGGTCATCACCCGGCTCAGGAGGACTGACTGAAGCCAATATCCCTACGAGATCCGATAAAGCGCCTACCAAGATGTCCCTACGGTATGCGTAGTCTTTGCGATCGGAAGGTTGATCTGAATAGGTGATCGATCGGGAGCATATGAGCGGGGTTTGCCTCTGAAGAGCGTGGTCCACATTGTGGTGTCTCGAGCTAGGCTGCGAACCATCTCTCTCTGAGTCGGATGAGGCCAGTCTCGATAACCTCCTGAATTGGCTGCTTTGCTGCGGACCCAATGTGAAATGTACAACGCTCTCGGCACTCGAAGCGTCGTCGATAGTAGCCGATTTCGGGCGGACTAAGTGCTCCCGAGTCAGATAATCATTGCAGCACCACCGGGGTAATAATCTTTGCGCAAGTCATGAATGGCGTGACCGTTCTCGATCAGGTACGCCGAGTCCACTGAATGCAGTGATCGGCCGTGGCGCAAGACGTCGTAGAATGACTCCCGTGATCTCAGTGAAGCGCGTTCGAGGAATAAGTGCGACGAATAGCGGCCTCGATCCACGGGGCTGTAGCGATGTGAGCGAGAAGGGGTCGCCTCGGTGTTGATGTAGGAGACGGGTGAGTCTGAATGGGGACTGGCTCCGGGCTGGAAATGAAACTCGCTTGGGGCGGGGCCCTCACTGGATCTCAGCCCCGAGGAGCTTGCGGTGACGGGGCCGGGGGTCAGTCCGCGTCTCTGGTACCTCCGGAATCCCTGGGGCTCCTGCAGGGGACTACCTCGGGGCCCCGGGCGAGTCTTGGAGTCTGGAGCAGAGGCTGGGGCCCCAGGCTGCTCCTCTCGCTCTGAAGTCTTGAATCGACCGTGGTCGGGGCCCGGGACCACCTGCTGATCGCGCACCATCGTTTGTAGTCTGAATGGGATGCGGGGCGGGGGCTCGCTCTGACCAAAGTGGAACCCGGGGGTCACTCTGCGAGGAATTAGACTAGACCGGAGCACGGCTACTCGTGTGAAGCCGTCTTGGAGACAAGGCCCGGCTGCACGGCGGGGAAGGCGGCATCGGCGTCTGCGGCGAGTGCGTGTAGTGGTGAGGCTCTGAAGGCAGTGACTCGGAGGCCGGGCCACGGGCTCAAGTATCTGCGGTAGCGGTAGTGATGCGAGAAGGGGCTCGATGTGAATGAGGCGCGTATCGCAGTATGGGAAAAGCAGGCTGGACGAGGGCGTGGCGGCTCGCGAAAGGCAAGGAGATTTGGAAGCTCGGTGGTTGGGAGAAGAAGATGGAAGTGTGTGAAGCCCTCCTCATTTCATTTATAAAGCGATGGCGGCCCCGAAGAGTCTTATCCATCAAATTTCGTTATTATAGCGAATTTGAGCCAAGCCTGCATCACCAGAAAATCAAATTTTCAATATTTGAATAACCAATAATAACCAAATAAAATAAAAAAAAGTATTATAATAAAAATTATTATATGAAACTATAATTAAAAATTTAATCTAAGATACTATAATATAATTACAAAGTTAATAAAAATGGAAAATTACTAAATTAGGAAACTTTCTAAAAATAACTGAAATTAGTAAAATTGACCAAATTAAAACAAAAGCAAAAATTATTAGGCGCAAATTTCGATTTTGAGAACACCAAACACGATTCGATATCACAAAAATTACTCCAAGGAAGTGAGGAGGATGATCTCACTCCAGCCACGCGATGCTTTGGTGATTCAGGTTGTTTGATTTCCCATTATTGACTTAGTTTCTCAACTGATTGAACTTGAAGCCAGGCAATTGCCTGGTGGCTGCGATGTAATGCGGAACACTGTTTACTTGGTTGGCTAGTTCCGCGCGCAATTCCTGGACACTTTCGGCTTCCTGGCGTTGACCAGGCGAGCATGTTTCACGATCACTTGATTTTCATCTTATTGGCGGCTATTGTTTGTTGTTCAAATGGAATATGTTCAGCTCCAAGATCATGTTGCCAAATGGGGTGCATGACTCCATTCGTGATTGATGATTGCATTAGCGTGTAGAAATGGTCTTCCATGATGATTGGCACGCCAGTTGGGTTCATTCTCTATTGGCTGCGTAGCCGAGCCACCACAAAATCTTGGGTAGTAGAGATTTGTCTATTTTCACTAAGACATCCTCCAGTAACTATCCCTTAGGGATCTTGCCGATCTATCGACGATGATAGTGTGATGTTGGTAGGTTTTAAGTTCACCCGAGCCTGTTTGCTTGTAGTACACGAATACGATGGAAGTTCACCACTGGCTCTAGATCAAGCAATGACTTGTCTATCTAGTCCCACGATAATCGCGGGGTGTGGAATCCTGGATCCATATCATTTAGCGGGTTCTTGCTTTTGGATTATGGCAGAAGCATTGAGTTAAAATTGCACTTTTTCTTAATGCGATCCGCTAACGATTGATTATCAGTCGCCAAAACTTTGCATAAAGCGCGGGACTTGTTTGATGATGTCAGAAAGAGGTATTTTAACCTTCACCTTAGGACTTCGGATGCACAGCTATTTGAGATGCCTTCTTCTTGCTTCTAAGTGCACATGGAAATGGAGGTATGCTATGTTCATTGGAGTCCTCTTTCGGAAAAATGTGTTATGGCTCCATTTATGCTCTGGTTTCCCCAGTAGGTTTTTGGCATTGGATTTGATCAACCTCTTTTCCACTCCACGAGAGTGATTACTTAACCTTCCCTCATCCATTCCTAAATTGCTGGATAGACCTACCTCATGGACTCCTTTCGGGTTTTAGCGATGTTTGGGAGGAGGAACCTTCCTCTATCACATGCCTCCGAATTTTGTTGATCTTTGTGATTGTGAAGTCTTTGCGGGTTGTCGATTTTACGATTAAGATTGCTCGAGCCATTTATTCTCTTGTTCGGTGTGCTCTCTCTCTGATGCTCCGATCCTTTGTGCCAATTGCACATTGATCCCTTTTGCTCTTCTGAAAGTTGCCGCACCTTACTCCAAATTTAATGTAAACATTCACTTTGGAGATGAGGATGGTGAGTGAGAGTTTTATCGAGATGAGATTAGGAACCAAATTGTAGTTTGCTTTGGGGGCTATAGGCGGGGGGGATTAGGTTTCCGGGAGAGGTTAGAGATGATTCCTCGATTGAAAGTGTAGGTATTACCATATTGGGTGTGGAACTTGTGGTGGCTTGTATTGACTACAACATTTGCATGCTCGACATCAAATCCTTCATTGATGGAGCGCTCGTATCATGTTCTCTGGATTACAGTGGGTTAGGCGGTGAATGGAGGTTGGCACAACGCAGTGTTTTCACAGATCCTTTGTGCACTTCATGGAGCCTTTTTCCTTCAAGCTCCTCCACTTTCCTAGCCAGGGTTGAGATTTTTGCCTTCATCTCTATGTCCTCTGGCAGTGTATAAATTCCTCCCCTAGGGTTGGCTGAGGGCCTCATTTTTTCCATTTCTCCTCGGGGTTTGGCTCATCTGACCCTTTGGGAGGATACTGAAGATATAGTTGAAAATCCATGGCTTCATCGGGATGCTTGCTCGAGAAAATCTCCCCACACATGGTTTCAAATAAGCTGTTTCCTTAGCGAGGACATACCGCCCATAGAAGTGATTTTTTGACATCCATGTATCAAACCGTGAGTTTGTGGGCGTCACGTTTGATAGTCTCCGTGAATCTCTCCCGGCCTTTGGTAGAGACCTCTCACCTTCTTGAAATTTTGCAAAGGTGTAAATTTGTCTCTTCAAATTGTTGAGTCTTTATAGGCATGAAGAACTTCTTCAAAGTGCGCTGAGGCTCTCCCGATTGATGGTTCTTGGCCTCGATGAGTTGAGCCAAATCTTAGCCTTGTCCTTAGGGTCAATGGAAATGCTTTCGGCTTTAGCAAATCCATATCCAATCATACCTTCCTTAAGGTAGATTATGACCTCCTCAAAATCCTTATGTGTGTGTATGGATTTTCATTCTCATACCATGATATGTTGGGAGTAAGAGGTACGAATAGGGCCTGTTTGCCACATGTCTTATTGAGGTATGATGCGGGAAGAGCCTTAACTACAGAAGTGTATGTGGCCTCACATTCGATCTATGGTGTTGGGTTCATTGGGGTACCTTGCTGACTCTGCTGTTCCTCAGGCAGAGGATCCATGTTTTCATTGTGTATATTGGTAGTTATCTTGATCCTTTGTAATCTACAGTGTTGTCTGGCACCATGGTGGTGCATAAACACATTTACACGAGCTTAGACACAATAGCCTGAACAAACTTGCAAAGGGTTGGTATTGGCTAAAATGTTTGTACGTATGAAAACATAAAAAGCAGTCTGGATTTAACGAAGTGATGAAAACTTGCAATTACAGCAACTGGGATACAAAAAGGATTAAAAGGTCTGCCTTAGCGCAATGAGGATTACAAGTGCACTTGACTCATCAAGCGTGGTTTGGCACCATCCGACAGCGGCGTGCATTTTGATTCGTGCCGCGGGTTGGGTGATGCGGAATCAACAAAATTTATATCTCTAAGTTCCTCCCTCTTTGCCGTGGTCAAGCTCTGCGCGATATAGCGATCTAATTCGAACACGGGGATGAGTTTCATCCACAGGAATGATTTGCATCGGTGTTGAAAATGGTGAGGATTTTAATTTGGATTTTTAGTTTGTTTTAAAAGCAGTGGAAGTTGTTTGGATCTTTGATTAATTGTAAAAACTAAAAAGTAAAGTGTGAAAGGTAACTTTGAAGAGGTTAGGTCACTAACTTGACAACATAGGGGTAACAAGTGTCCTCGGGTTTTTATCCTCGCATCATGGCGAAATGACCTATAGTCAAGCCATATAGGATCTTTGTTTAACTAGAAAACCTAACCTAGAAACCTCCTATTTGAGTCGACACATGCAGCATGCATTTCACGGCCCTTTAGTTTAAAACCTAGCACTCCAACCTCATTTCGAGTGGCTCATAAAGGCCATATAAAGAATAACGATTGCATCCCCAACGATAAGTATACCTTTGTACCTAAAGCATGGTAAGTATTGCTTGATAATGACATTAAAATGATATTCAGCCCTAATTTGAAAATTTGGGAGCCATAAATACGATCTTGTGGCATTTAAAACATAAGGGGACAACTGCAGCTACCCACAACCAAGCGCAGCCCTCCTCTTCAGAAGCTATAAAGCAGCCGAGCATCTCTTGAGTTGTCATCCCTCGAGAAGTGTTTGAGTAGCCTAGAAGTAAGAAAGAAGAGGAGAGAAGAAGAGAGAAAAGCAAACCCTAAATGAAAATTTACTTGGAGATATTTACATAAATGAAAAGTTGCCAAAAGATTGCTTCCAAGTTGCTTAGGGTTACAAAACCATGGGGGTTTATATAGACCACCCAATGTGTAGAAACTCTGAAAGCAAAAATTATGGCTCATCTGAGGAAGTGGAGTGGTAATACACCAAAACGAGGTCGTTTAGCATTAATTACACAAAAGTGACAGAGGGATGAATTTCACTGTGCAGAAGGATTTCGCTAGGTAGCGAAAATTTCGCTAGCTAGCGAAAATCGCTAACTGGCGAGTGCACGGAGATAGCGAGATTGGGGGATTTCGTTATCTGAATAATTTACGCTAGCTAGCGAAATTAACCTAGCGAGAATTCATGTGAATGCGAGAATTGGGAAATTTCGCTGGAAACCTGATGAATTTCGCTAGCTAATGATTCGCTAGCCTAATGAAATTTCCCCGATTTAAGCTAGGATTACTTGAGATTTTCGCAATCTTAGCGAAATTTCTGGGTTGCCACTATTTTGCCCCTCTTCAAATCTTCGTCTTCCTCTTGCATCACCTTGCCTTCATTTCTTCCTTTGCATTTACATTATGTTTGATGGCTGAAATTCGCTTCAATCTTCTGCAGCTCATCACATCTCAATGTCGAACTTCGGGAGTGGACAAGGCATGCAAAAATCACATAAAACCTTAAAAATAACCTCGAAATAGTATTAAGTGGAACTAAGGGAGTCTTAACATATTAATTGGCGAATTGATATGATTAGTGCGCAAAAAGAAGCATCAAAACCTATCTCGAATAGGGCTCAAAATAGCACTATTTGGGCACTAATCACCTTTCCCTTTTTCTCCTTTCCTCCCTTTCTCTTTTCTTTTCCTCCTCCCCCCTCCTTCTTCTACGAACTGACCTATTTGTACTACTTGCACCTTCCATGCAAGTGGACACATGGCTTGCCATGTTTCTTGTAAAGACATGCAAGTGGACACATGGCTTGCCATGTGTTGCACCCATGGCCTGCCATGTGTCGCATCCACTTCTTTCTTATGTATCCTCCACATGGCTTTCCATGTCACTGACACTCGATGCCTTGAAATACATGGGAATTCCCTCTTTGTCGTAATCTACTTGAAATTCGATTGGGTAGCTAGATTTTACGAGGCGATTCCAACAGTGTAGTCCATGTCGTCATCCGAGATCTGGAGATTTTTCGGGTTTGAAATTTGTACTGCAATGGTAGTTTACCGTATTAAAAAAAAAAATTCAAATTTACCAAGGTTTTCACATTCTTACCCCCTTAAAAGAATTTCGTCCCCGAAATTCACACACATATACACATAATCACATGCATATGCATCAGTCATTACTACCAAATGATTAAACAACGTATCGTCATCCTCAAATAGGAAAGGATAATTGGCACGCATCGTGTCCTCATGTTCCCATGTCACCTCCTCCACTCCTCTGTGCTGCCACAACACCTTCACTAGTCTCACAGTCTTGCGTCGCAAAACTTGATCTCGGCTATCCATAATACGCACAGGTCCCTCCTTAAAGGTTCCATCTGTGTCAACAGTAAGCGCATCTAATCCACAACATGAGTCGGATCTGGAATGTACTTCCGGAGCATAGAGACATAGAATACCTCATGGACACTTGATAAACTTGACGGTAATGCCAACCGATACGCAACTGTGCCCACCCTCTTAAGTATCTCGAATGGCATGATAAACCTCGATGATAAGCTTTCCAGCTTCGAGCACGACCACTCCTCTTGGGCATCACCTTGACAAAACATGATGTGCCTCCAAACTCTGATCGTTGCCATCTGTCGCGTAGCTCTTCTCACCGACTACGAGGCCTTGAGGAAATTAGTTTTTATGCTCCGAGTCCACCTTCTCAGAGGTGTCTCTAATCAAATCCGAACCCATGATGGATCTCATTCCCACCTCCGTCCAACAAATTGGAGATCGACATGGCCTCCCATATATAGCGTCACTTAGGGTGCGGTAGAACTACGAGGAAAATGCTCCTCCGACTACCGTGAGATCCGGAATGCGCATGCCGAGACATATCCTTCTTTTATCATATGGTCTTCTCCGATTGACCATCCATCTGTGGATGAAACGCATTACTCATCATCAACTGCGTATCCATGGCCCTCTAGAAGCTCTTCCAAAAGTGAGCCATAAACACAGGATCCTCTGCTTACAATACAATAGAGGCCCCGACACTCCATGTAGCGGTATCCTCTCGTATCTCTGACTGTAGAATTCCTCCGATTGTAGAGTAATCGGCACAACTAGAAAATGTGCCGACTGATGAGTTGATCCACTATCCTTACATCTGCATCGTGCTTCCGCACCGTCCGTGGCAAGTGGTGAAAAGTCCATCGTGGCGTATTTAAGAGCAGATTCTGGCTACTTGTCTTTGGAGTAGCCGTTGGCCTCTGGTGCTCCTTCCTGGCAGGACGTGAGACGACCTTGAATGAAATCCCCAATGTGTCTCTTCATCCCGCTCCAATAATACTGGCAATGAAGATCATGGTACATCTTCGTGCCACCTAGATGCACTACAAACTGAGAGCAGTGGAACTCCTCGAGGATCTCCTCTCTCAAATCAGTCAATTGGGGAACTGCAACTCGTCCCCTATACCGAAGACTACCCTCTATGTGAATGGCCTAGCCCTCATCACCTGTACCTAACTGTACACTATCCCTGATGGACACCAACTTTGTGTCCTATCCCTAGGACTCAATCACTCTGCTTAGTAGGGAAGGCGTAGCCACCAAACTCTCTAACGCTCCCTGAGCCTAATCTGCGTACTCACAGGTCCAAAGCATCCCACGAGTCTCGAACTCCTTGCTCCCAGGAAGCTACACTAGCTAGTACTCCCGTGACTTTCCAACTGAGGGCATCAGCCATTGCATTTTCCTTACCAAGGTGGTAATGCAAAGTGAAGTCATGATTAGTACCCAAATAGTGCTTTTTTGAGCCCTGTATAATGTAGGTTTTAAACACTTTTTGTGTACTAATCGACTTTAATAACTCAATTGATACATTGGGGTCCGGGCTTTGCTATTAATCTCACATTTTATAGCTATTTTTTTTGTAGTTTTGCAGGTCAAATGCCTCATTATCTTCAATATGATTCAAACACGATGAACGAGGCAGATTAGAATCGTGAGTGAGTCGGAGCAGGAGGAGGAAATTTGGAGCAAAAATGCTAAAGAGAAGGAGAACTCAGTGGAAATTTTGTAGGGTTGCGAAAATTCGTAACTAACGAATTTCGCGGAGTTACAAAATTGTAACTTGCTCCCACTTCTTGGTAGTAGCACCAGACCCGGCCTTTTTGTGGTTTTATCTGAGTTTGCCCTTGATTTAATTTTTGGTTCATTTGCATATTTTGTAATTTCCTTATGAGCACCTATATAAGAAGCTCATTCTTGTTTGTAAATCAATCCAATTCTCCTCCATCAATCAGCCAATAAAGTTAGGCACGAAGCTTATCCCGAAATTTCAACTGGTGATTTTCTCTGTAACCTAGCACACTTTGGCATTTTCTCTTCTTGAAACACCCTTGATGATGACAAATCAAGGGATGCTGAAACTAAAACCCCTCATCCTTGAAGGGAAGGCCAGCTGGAGTGTTAGTTTTTGAGGCAAGTTGCATGTTCTCATGCTTTTCATGTATGTATTTAAAAATTATTTGTGTTCCTGCTTCTCACCTTAGGTTAAATCTCTTAGGCATGCTCTCCCTAACGTGTATTTGGCAAGCTTTTTGGGTTTAATGGATACTTATCACTAGATCCACTGATGCCCGGTTAGTTTTCTCCTATTAGTTACTGAAGGGTAGGTTTAAGAGGTGTGTTCTCATCGGTTGGGAGCATTTATGCTCATTAAATACCATCTTTCAAGAGGAAAACCTTTTAGGGTTTAGGTTTTAAAGCTAAATGAAGATCCAGTTTGGGAAATGACTATATGTCATGCTCCCCAACGCGAGGAAAAAGACCCGAGGACATGTCGGACTGTCGGTTAACTTAGAACCCTAAGCCCAGTGGCCCGAGACTTCAAGGAATTCTCTCTTAACTTTTTACTTCAAGTTATTTCCAGTTTCCAACCATTCACCCTCACTGTTTTCCACAAACCCTTAAAAATCCAACGAGAAAACACCATTTTCAATACACTGCAACTCTTCTCTCACGAAGAAAACCCATCCCCGTGTTCGACCCTAGGGGGCACTATCTTTGCCGGTAAGCTTTGCTACGTCGGTAAGTAGGAATCTAGGATATAAATTTTGTTGATTCCGAACACTGCTTGGCACACAAGCAGATCAAGTCGTAATGCTCCGGATACTCCGTCAATCCGGCGTTGCATCGTATTGATGTCTTATTTGTGTAAAGATGTACTTCGGACTTTTGTGGTTTGAAAACAACTCAAATTGCTCACCGTATAAATAGTGGCGTCAAATCTTTAAAGAAAGCGAAGACTATGATACTTGACTCCATATCATGTGGGGAATTAGTTAAAACAAACTAGTTTTTCGGCTATACAGAACCATAAGCCATAACCCTCCCAGTTGCATCAAAACGTCCGATCCGTCTTTGAAGCATCGCGATGTCTGATGTACATTGGTCCCCTTTCCGGGATGATCAGAATAGGAGTTGAAGTCAGCCCTCCTTTTCAATTCCTGGAATGCTCGTACGACATAAATTGTCCATCAAACTTGACTGACCCCACCTTTAGGTCTGACCTAGTCATAGGTGGCTAACTGGAGAGTCCTCAATGAACCTCCTATATTACCCTATCAATCCAGCGCATATCTCGAGACTGACTTGATCTCTCGACTCATCTTGCCTCTGTAACACCCCCAATTATTACTAGTCGTTTTATAACATGTTTAGGGTATAATAAAAGTAAATGTATAGTTTGCCGGAATTTAAAACCTAAGTGAGAAAAATAAGCAAAACCCGGAATTAATACAAAAGCCAAGGATAAATTAGTAATTTGTCAATTAGGACCAAGTGACATAAATTAAAACTTATATGATAAAATGAAATATATTAAATTAGAGTTGCGTATAGAATGAAATAAAAGAACTTAAATGCAAGAATGGAAAATGAATGCAAAAAGGCGTTTTGGCCAAACATGGCCTTAACTCCAAAAATGGGATAAGACCAAACAATTGGTGTAACTTTACAAATCATTAAGTGCACAGTACATGTTATGGGGCGCATATATAATACCAAGTGCCATTGTAAAGGATAAAATTATAAAGTTTTTCAAATAATTGTGGCACTTTTACAGTGAGAAAGTGAAGGGTGAAATATAATTAATGAAAGTTTAAAAATAGTAAAATAATAATAAATTGCCAAAATAGTTCGGGGAAGTCTAGAAAATTCTCTAGATCTCGGATAATAAACGGATGTCAGATTAAGTTAGTATAAAAATCTAGTAAACGAGAAAGTTTCGTTAAATTCAGGGAACCCAGTCGAATATTTTATTATTTCTATTGACGGGTTTAGAGTGAGAGCACGAAAGCGGGATTTTAAGAAAATATCGAATGACAAATATTTAAGAATATTCAATTACGATAAATAAAATTTTCCGAGATAGAAATAGACTCGAAGATAGAGGCGATAGAAATTATTTATCTAAATAATAAGAATAATAATTAAAGAAAAAGAATAATAAAATAAAATTTTAAAAAATAAAGATAAAAGCAAACCGTAGGGCAGGGACGGACGGCGTGAAGGAGAGCGTCTGGGAGAAAGAGGATTTTATTTTTATATTTTCTTCTCCTTATTTCTTCTTCTTTAGATCTACGGAAATTGGATCGTAGGCGTTAGGCGTCGGACGGAGAGCAAAATTAGTATCTGTGAGAGCTACGCATAGGTACCAATATCTTAGCCTTTTGTCAAACTTTAAAAGGTAGAAGATTTGCCTAATTGTGTTATTTCAAGCCTAAAGGTTATGTAATGGCTTGAAATTTTCTTAGAAAGGCAAGTGAAAGTGTAAACTTGATCCCAAAATTTTTTAGAGTGAGTTTAGAATTTTAGAAATTTTGGAACTATGTTCGGACCCGGTCGGGGCTGAATTTGGAATTTGTTATGGCCGATTCGATTGAAATTTCGAGTGTAGTCGAACCAGTCGGACATAATTTTCAAAAGAAAATATTTGGGTATTTTTAGACTCTATGGAAGTCCTTAAGTCAAAATTGACTAAAGCAGATAGTTTTATGGGCATTTAATGTGTATATGAACATTTTGATCAATTTTCACATATCATATTATAAGTGTCCATATTGAATGGGTTTATACGTAAAGTTTTGTTATAATGTCCCGAGTTAAGATTCGATATAGTCACTTTGAAAGCCACAATGTATGTTTATGGTTAAAGCGTTGGGTGAGGGCATTTTAAGTAATTGAATGAATTATTATGGCTGATTTGAGCATCCGACGAGAATCTAGGTGCTTGACAAGATTTGAAAGAATTAATAGTCGGAGAAAAGAGGGTGAGTACTCGAAATCATTTTCTAAAATGAAAGTGTTTAAAAATTACAAGTTTATAAAGTGCTTTGAAAATATAAATTTATAAAGCATTTTTACCTCCCAATTGTTATATCTTTCGTGGAAAGGATTTGATTTCGATATTTAAGCAGTTGCTTTGGTTTAGCAAAACCACTAGATACATGACTCGATTTTGATAAGATATATTTCGGATTATGCGTAAGCATTGTTATGGGATATTACTTGACTAACTATATTGCCTAGTCGGCAATTGGGGTTGGAATCCACAGCATTTATTTATATAGTGGTCGCCTATCTGCACATTCGAGGTATATAGTTAGCGCGACTTAGTACATAGCGATGGTGTTGGTTAGAGGTTCATCATCGAGCATTTTGGTTAGGGTTCCATTATGCTATATAGATCCGCGGGTGTTCACTTGGACAATCTTAGCCGGGTAGTGTTCAGGGGTTCACCTGCGTGCAGTTAAGTTCGTGGTATCACGTCTGGGTATTTCGAAATGGGCCCACCGATGGTTGGTACTTGATTTCAGTATAAGCGATTTGAGATCTTAACCACCGCTGAAGCGATTTTGTGGCTGAAATAGTTTCGAGCGATTTTCAACATTAGAAATGATTTTCGAGAATAGTTTTGTGAAACTTGATTTTAAAACGATTTAAATGATTTTATAGCAAAAACTTCCGGTTTCTCATAAACGAGTTTTACAACCATTTACGTCTGGATTCATATTGGGAGTCTGAAACGTGACTGACGCATTTAGAACTTATAGTACTCCAACCCCGAGCCGTTTGGCTCAAAGTTTTATTTTAAAATAAATTTTTAAGTGCAGTCGCTGAAGCGAAAAGACAATCTTTCTAGGATCTCGATTACAGACAACGTGTTGTGATTATATATAAGATAAGGTGTAAATTAAAAATAGTAAAAGTTAAAATATGGCATTTTGTATATGTAAATATCTTTTGTAAAATATGCATGCATAGTTTTGAGAAAAACAGGTTGCGATGAAATTTTGTTGGATTGATCCTTATCTTATATTTTGATGAGAACTAGAGGTCCTTTATTGTTGTAGTTGGACATTTGGAGAACATTGGGAGTGTATGTTTTTTTATACAGGTGATTTTGTATTTTACAGGTTGATACCGTGCTTAGTCGTTATCTTGCGGATTTTCGCTAAATCTAAAAGGTGTGATTTTGATAGAAAAGTGAAAACTTTTATAACCCACATTTCGAATACGATTTGACCAGTTTTTCACGGCAGCTCATAGTAACATCGGTCGGCAGGCTTGTTTGGGAGATTCTTGTGGAGTTACCCGTGATTCCGCATGTCATTAGGAAGGGTCACATCGAAGTTGAATATCAGGCAGTTTTAGGCGATAGTTCGCTCATTTTTATCTGTTTCCGCGATTATTTCCTATAGAATTGTTTTTATAATGATTTTTCTATCGCAGCCTACATTGTTTTGCTAATCCTTGCATGCATCAGATATTGAAAAGTGTCACTGAATCTTTTAACTTTGAAATTCACGATTATGTCTGGAATGAGGGTGATCCTAGGACCCGCGCTTCGAAGGCACCACTATAGAAGAAATGTCAGGCACACCTATGTCGGAAGATGCTTGATAAGATATTGTGAGGAACCATCGGTAGCGGACCAGTGCGTGATACCTTGTGATGGATCGGGTTATACGGATATTCTGATGACTACGTCAGTCACGGGGGCCTTGGAGAGTAGAGGGGCATGATAGAATGCTCTCTAAATTAGGAGCTAAAACTTATGATGGGACCGGCGACCCAGAGGCAGCATACTTATGGCTAGATAGGGTTAGCGTTCTAGCTGTGTGCTGTAGTGACGTAGACATGAGAGTCTTTCCACCGCAGTGCACAGCGGTGGCGTGGACCGCGTGGTCACTCCAGCGGCACGAGTGAGACCTGGGTTTCTCGTGTTTACCTGCAAGATCTGATAGCCAAGCAAGTAGCAATTTGCCAGAAAGTTTGAGGCTACATTAAGGGTAGAAAGGACAGTTTCAGTTCTAACTCAGAGGCGGCCAAACAGTAAGAGGAAGGTGCTCAGCTAGTCGACCAGGTAACTAGTCGGTCTGGTAAAAGAGAAAGAAAGGAAAGACGGACCCGGCGGTAGAGGCTCGGGGCGAGGAAGCGACATCTAGCCGGATCAGGATTCGATCACGGCTGACCCGGGGAGGTGGAAGTAGATCTTGGATCATCTTTTCCATTATGCCCACCATGTCGGAGGCGGCATCGAAGAGTGCGAGGATGAATATGACAGGGATGTTTCCGTGCGGGCGGGAAAGGTGCGCACTGCTCCAAGGGGTATCCGCAGTTAATGGTGCGAGACCTGCGAGTGGAGTACAATAGCATCTACCGACACCAGTGGTCCCGAGTTAGGCTAGTAGGAATTGGTTGCCCAGGCGGAGGTAGCGGTACAGCACACAGTAGAGTCGCGGTAGGGATGCGGGAAGCGAGGGCGGTACCGATTAGCGGTCAGTGGTACTCGTACTCGGGCTTCGGGTGTTCTGATCCTGCGAGGAAGGGGCGAATCATCCACGAGGGCTGGATTCTGCAGTATGATTTGATTTCACGATCATGATGCATATGCATTGGTGGACCCGGGAGCCACTTTCGTTCATTTATTTGATGCCATTCAACGAGAGGCACGAGGATAGAGTCGACTTTAGATGATGGTCGTATGGTGGTTTACATGCCCGATAGGATACTATGACATCCGAAGGATAGTTCAAGTAGTAAGATTGGTGATCAGGAATAAGGATTTTCCGGCCAAACTTGATAGTGTGTGGGTATCCATGATTTCGATATAATCTTGGGTATGGCCTAGTTATCCAGGCATAGAGCCACCTTAGATTGCTATAAGAAGGAAGTAAGATTAGTTCGACCAGAGGAACCAGGCGTGATATTTCGGGGAATCAGAAGAGAGATCGCCCCTAGTCTCATTAATGTCATGATACTCGAAATGCTTTGGAAGGTTGCCGGGGTTATTTGGCATTTGTAGTGGATGGGAGACGAGAGGGACACGGGTGCAGAGAGACATCCCGTAGTCGAGAGTTCGGATGATATTTGAGGTTTACCCCGGATAGAGGGGTGGAGTTCGTTATTGTAGACTAGTTCCGGGGGTTTGGCCAGATATCCATTCCTCCATACAGGAATGGCGCAGTGATTGAAAGAATTGAAGAGGCTGGTGGAGGAATTGCTAAGCGAGGGCTTCGTGGAGCTAGTACCTCACCGTGGGGAGCTCCAGTTCTCTTCATAAAGAAGAAAGATGGAAGCTTACCGGTTGTGCCATATAGACTATAGACAGGTGAATCGACGACAATACGCAACCCCGATATCCGCTTCACGTATAGATAAGGCTATTTGACCAATTGCATGGATCTAGGTATATTCTAAGATTGACCTAGTGGGCTCCCATCGATTGAGGTTGGGGAGGAATGATGTTTCTAAGGCGCCTTCGAGGGACGAGATCACGGTCACTCACGAGTTCTAGTGATGCCGTGGATTGGTAATGCCTAAGCCGCGTTCATGGATTTGATGAACAGGGTATTCAATCCGTATTTAGATAAGTTTGTGATCGTATTCATTGATGACATTCTAGTGTACTTAGGCGATTCGAGGAGGAACATCACGAGCATCTTGAATGATGTGCAGTTCTTAGAGAGGCGCGAGTTATCGCTAAGTTTAGTAAGTGCCAATTTTGGTTGGACAAGTAGCTTTCTTGGGGTCATGTCATTTTGGCGGAAGGTATTAGTGTGGATCGCCGGAAGATCGGAAGCTATAGTGGTACGGAAGCCGCCCACAAATGTTTCTGGAGTTCGCAGTTTCCTTGGATTGGCAGGTTATTACAGGAAATTTATTTGAGGATTTTGAAGATAGCAACACCGTTGACCAATCTATTGAAAAGGATCGAGGGATTCGAGTGGTCGGATACTGCCGGCCTTAGTTTGAGGAGGCGGGACGGAGATTGGCGACGGCTCAGGTATTAGCACACTCTGGTCGGGGAAAGGAGGACGAGTTATGTGGTATATAGTGATGCCTCAAACAAGAGGGTTAGGGTGTGTTTTGATGCGGGATGGTAGAGTGATAGCTTATGCTTCCGTCGATTAAAGCCGCAGCGGAACTACCCGACCCATGATTTAGAACTAGCGACGAGTGGTTTCGCTCTAAAGATCTGGGGGCATTATCTATCACGGTGTTCCTTGTCGGATATTCACCCAGATCCTTAGAGCACGCAATATATCTTTACTCGGAAAAGGAGCTTAACTTAAGGCGGTAGCTAGGTGGTTTGGAGTTGATTAAGGATTATGATTACACGATAGAGTACCATTCGGGGAAGGCCCGATGTAGTGGCGGAGTGGCCGTCAGCCCAGGAGGTTCTATGCTTATCTACAGACAGTATATCTGCCATTGTTGATAGAGTTGAGATCTTTAGGAGTTCAGTTGCAGGTAACTGATACAGGGACACTATTGGCATCATTTTATGTTCGTCCTATTCTTGTGGATCAGATCAAGGAAGGTCAGAAGCAGGTTTCAGAGATGATTAAGTTGGGGGGTAGGATTAGGGTGAGAGTAGGAACGGAGTTCAGGATCAGAGACGATGGGCGTAATAGTTAGAGGTGAATGTGTGTACGAAATAGGTGAACTAAAGGGAAATCTGGAAGAGGCTCACTCTTGAGGCCTTATACCATGCACCCTGGTAGCACCAAGATGTATCAAACTGCGAGAGAGCATTATTGGTGGAAGGGGCGCTCAAGAAAAAGAGAGTGCAGTTTCGTATCAGGATGCCTAACTGTCGGAGTGAAGGCGAGGAAGCACCGAAGCCACGAAGATCTGACCCCTTCCGATTTCACATGGAAATTAGGATAAGATTACTATGGATTTTGTTATCGGGCTTTCGAACTTCCGGAGACAACACGAGTACCATACTAGGTGATAGTGGATGGTAACAAAATCCGCGCATTTTACTCCCCGATTAGTAATGGCGACCCGTTGGACAAGTTGGCCCAATTTATATGGCAGAAGGATGGTTAGATTACATGGTGTTCCTATATCGATAGTCTCGGACCGAGACCCGATTCACATCGATTTTGGTCCGGTTACAAGATGCCATGGGGACTCGGTGCACTTCCAGCAGACTTTCCATCCTCGGGTAATGAGTCGGGTCCAGGAAAATGATCGGACACTAGAGGATATGCTAGAGCATGCGTGATAGAGTTTTAAGGGAAGCCAGGATACACATTTATCTACGATGGAGTTCGCCTACAACAGTTATCAATCGGAGGCATGGCTCCATTTTGAAGCATTGTATGGTCGATGTCGTACTTCCGTATCTTTTGGGATGAAGTGGAGAGGAGGCGATAGGCCCAGTTAGTCTGATTACCTTAGATAAGATCCAGTTAGTCAAGAGGACGGACTCAAGATAGCCGGGACCAGGGACGGAAAAGTTATGGACAAGCGCCGTAGGGATCTCAGTTTAAAGTGAAAGATAGGGTCTTATCGATGTTCCCATTGGAAAGGTGTCCTTAGATTTGGAAGACGTGGAAAGAGTGAGGCCCAGCCCGGATACATAGAGACCATGAGATTATTGCGAAGTGGGACTAGTAACATATAGATTTAGACCTTCCTCCGAGGAGTTGTCTAAGGTTCATAATGTGTTTCATGTATCCATGTCATGATACATTCCGGATCCACTCCCGTGTACTCGGAGATCACGTGATCTAGAGACTAAAGGATAATTTGACCTATAAGGAGCGACCCGATGCGGATGGTAGATCGCGGAGGCTGGATTTTGCGGGCAGGTCATTAGTTAGTCAAAGTTTACATGTGGGAATCATGGGATTAAAGAGGCTACGCACTTAAGTCGAGGCACCAGTCGCGATCCGTATCCTGGGTGTTTTTTAGATTAAGGTATCCTCTTTATGTTAGTTTTGTTGTTTAAAGAGACGAGAATGTTCTAGGAATGAGGATTTGTAACACCAGTCCCGATGAGGTGCGCGATGTATAGCTATGGGCGCATATGTGCGCTAAGTGCCATTGTAGCGATAAAATTGTAAGTTTTCAAAATAATTGTGGTAATTTTACAATTAAGGAAAGTGGTGGGGTGAAAGTATAATTAATGAAAGTTTAAATAAGAGAAATAATAATAATAAATCGCAAAATGGCTCGCAGCTCTGGCACCCCTGTATCTCTGATGACGAAACTGGATCGCGTCGCTAAGTCTGGCTCCCGCTGAAATCTAGTAACCCAAGAAAAGTCGTTAAATTCGAGACAATTTCTAATATTTATTAATTTCTAGCGATTTCAAGCTTAGAGTGAACTCAAATTTTGGTTTTAAAAAATATCGAAAAATGACAAATATTTAAAGAATATTCAATTATGATAAATAAAATTTTCCGAGATGTAAATAGACTCGACCCGGGCAATAGAAATTATTTATATAAATAATAAGCATTACTAATTAAAGAAAAGAATAATAAAAAAAAAAAAAAAAGATAAAAGCAAAACCGTAGTATGGACTTACCACAGCCGTAGAGCGTCCTGGGAGAAAGAGGATTTATTTCTTATATTTTCTTCCTCCCTTATTTCTTCTCGCATCTACTAACCTGATCGTGAACATCGTTACGGGCGGCACCTCAGAGCATGCGCTAAGAGAGCTACGCAGACAGTACCAATATCTTAGCCTTTTGTCAAACTTCTTAAAAGGTGGTAAGATTTGTTTAATTGTGTTATTTCCAAGCCTAAAGGTTGCAATGGCTCAAATTCTTCTTAGGTCGTGAGTGTCGTAAACCCATCCCAAAATTTTTGGGGACCGAGTTTAGGAATTTTAGGAATTTTCAATCAGTTCTACAAATGTATCGACTCGGACTGCTTATGAAGCTACCGATTGAAATTTCAGGAGTGTAATAACAAGCTCCGACATAATTTTCAAAAACGTTTCTGTGATTTTTGGGGACTTTATAAAGTCCCTTAAGTCAAAATCACTAAAATGTATAGTTTTTATGGGCATTTAATGTGTATGCATATTTCGATCAATTTCACATCATATTATCGATGTCCATATTGAATGGGACTAAAGACGTAAAGTTTTGTTAGAATCAAGTTCTGCTCGATATAGTCACTTTGAAAGCCCCGTATGTTTTATGGTTAAAACGCTGGACTGAGGGCATTTTCACAGAATTAATGAAATTGTGTAGGCGATTTGAGCAATCCGACGAGAATCAGAGTGCTCGACAAGATTCAAAGAAATTAATGAGAAAAGGTGAGTACTCAAAATCATTTCTAAAATGAAAGTGTTTAAATTACAAGTTTATAAAGTGCTTTGAAATATAAATTTATAGCATTTTTTTACCTCCCAATTGTTATACTCAGCGTAAAAGTTTGATTTCGCATTTAAGAAACAACACCTCGGGTTTAGCAAAACCCCTAGACGGTACAACTCGCCTCCGGCCGAGCGTATTTCTCGAATTGCATGACAATGTTACGTGGATACACCAACTATACTGGGCCTGACGACACCGGTGCTGGGATCTAGCATATATTTATATAGCTGAGTCGCCTCCGCACATTCCGATACAGATAAGGCTGGCCGCCTCCTCGACTTAGTACATGGCGATGAGGTGTTGGTTCCAGGTTCCATCACCAAGCATTTTGGTTCCGAGGTTCCATTATGTTATATAGATCCCGGCCATGCTCAATGGACTATCTGCGAAGCCCGTAGTGTTCCGAGGTTCACTACCGATGCCGTTCCGAGGTTCCATGGTATCATCGCCTAGGTATTTTTCGTAAATGTCACAAAGTGGCTGGTGCTTGATTCCAAGATAGCGCCGTATATTAACTACCATCGAAATGAAGCCAAGCAGCTGGTAAATAGTTTTCGTATCGCCAACATCGAAATAGTTTTCGCACGCTTTTCGCCAGCAGTAAAATGCTGTATCAGCTTTCGAAATGGTTTTTATAGCAAAACTCGCTTTCATAAAATGCTTTACAACCATTTCTGTACGTATTTTCATATCGAGGTACAAAACAATTTGCATAAAGAATATTTAGAACTTATAAGACTAATTGAGCCCGCTGCCTGGCGCTCTGCTTTTAAATAATTCTTTTCAAAAGTGTGTGTCAAGCCGAAAGATCTTTCCAGATCCTCGCTCTAGACATCAGAAAGTTGTGATTATATATAAGATATAAAAATTAAAAATAGTAAAAGTTAAAATATGGCATTTTGTATATGTAAATATCTTTTGTAAAATATGCATGCATAGTTTTGAGAAAAACAGGTTGCGATGAAATTTTGTTGGATTGATCCTTATCTTATATTTTGATGAGAACTAGAGGTCCTTTATCATTAGTCGACATTGAGAACATCGAGGTATGTTTTTTTATACAGTGATTTTGTATTACCACTCACTCGTGCACGTTATGCCGCCGATTCGCTAAATCTAAAGGTGTGATTTTGATAAAAGTGAAAACTTTTATAATTCCACGCTTCCTAATACGGCCAAAGCAGCTTTTTACGCTTAGCTTCATGGTAACTCATCGGCCGAGCGTAGCCTGCCTGAGGTTACTGTGCGGGAGCTGGCTCTACAGATTGGCCATTAGGAAGGGGCCTAATAATTGGTCTTAATCGTAAAAGCGTGCTCCAAGTAGAGAAAGAAGAGAAAGAGAGAAGTTATAAGATAAGCAGTTAAGAAGAGGAGAAGAGTAAGCAAGAAGAAGAAAAGTAAAGCAAGGTATGGAATTTTGTATGTAACTTGTTAGGATTCGTATGGATACTTGTCTGTGCTTGCACACTTCTTTGTGTGTAATCCTTCTACTGGAATAAATCTCTTTAAGGTATGGATATCTAATGAATGGTTGTCTGTCTGTCAGGGTTCCTCGGGCCTGGAGGAAAATTCTCAGATAGAGAAAAATGTTGAGTTTTAGGAGATGTCGCTTTTTTAAAATCCGTGTTTTTTTTTTTTTTGCCATAACTTGGCCACCACTTATCCAAATCAAGTGATTCAAATTTTGAAAGTAAACTGTAATTTCTAGGAAAACAAATCTCCTGAAATAAGTGTATCCAAATTGGACTCCATGACCCGTAAATTGGGCCAAAGTGAGGCTTGTTTTCGTCAATTCAGCTTCGCTTTTGATACGCTGGGTTTCTAACGCTTTGTATTTAGCCATATAAGTCGAGTTTCACTCATCCAAATTAAGTGATTCAAATTTGTAAATTAAACTCAGAGAACAAATCTCCTGAAATAAATGTATCCAAATTTGTAATTCCATTGACCCATAAAATTGGCCAAAGTAAGGGAACAATTTATCCCCGAAATTGCCTCAATACCCCGAATCGAGTAATTCCATTGCTTAAATCATAACTCGAGTTATACCGGGTCTTCACATGAGGTGATCTAAATTTCAGACAAACTAGAGATCCTGGAGAACAACTTTCACGGTTAATTACACAATTATGTCTCTAAAATTCCCACAAATTTTCAAATATAATAATAATTCCGCATTCTCGTCCTGAAATCATCTGGGAGCAAATTTTAGAAATTGTTTAGGGATCATATTCCTAAACTAAAAGTCCAATGACATGATGTTCGAATCCATAAGAAACTTAAGATATAAGGGTATATTTGAAGTTAGGTGATCAATTTCTTAACAATCTCAAGCTACATGGTCAAAATCAGGTATTGAAAATGGACTCGGGAACTACCTCTAAACCGTTTCAAAGTAGACCGGGTTATGGAAACCAAAATCAGATAAGGTTATATAAATACAATGTTATATGAAATAATGCATCATAGTAATATGATCATGATAAGATACAGGAAAGCTAAAAAGAGAATTACACAGATTTGCGATTTAAAAGATGCTTAAATGTTCAGAAGTAGATTATTCGATAATGAATGACCTACAAATAATTGATATAAGGTGTTATTCATGTATATGATATCTTTTTCTGATAATTTGAAATACGTCTAAAACATAAATAAAATTCACTGCCCGCTTAATGACCTGTAGAGTTGGGACAGTGTATATCCTATAGGATACAATCGTCAAAGATATATTTATGGGATATCGAGGTCCCGCTTTGGTCATGAACAGACCCTGCCTGATCATTATAACAAATTTCTGTCGGTCATACAGATAGAAATCACTATCTGCACAGCGATATTCTTCTGATACATGCACTTTTCCCATAGCCACTTCTGGGCAGCATGCACATTTAAACATGTTAAACTGACAAGAATATACAATTGATTTAAGAGATGCCAAATGACATTATGCTGACATGATATTTAGAAGCATAAGACGCTATGTGATGACAAATATACCGAGACAAGAACAAGAAATGAAATGTATATGAACAATGATAAGTAAATACGTAAGTATGTATAAGCATGTGTAAATTACATGTATGAAATATGGCAAGCAATGGGTATGTTATACGATGTTAAGTGTAAGATATACATTAAAGTCTAAAGTGTGATGATCCTTGCCGTGGGTCGCCCACGTATTTATTCCCACTAAGCTATAAGCCAAGACGTGTTTCCATCCATGCAGATATAGTAGCGTTAAATTCAGGTAAGCTTCCTGACAACTTGCGCGCTGAATAAAGGTCAACACAATACTAGTGCCCAACAAAGACCTCTAATACCTATTTTGTATATGTATTTGTTTTTGTAAAACAATGTAAAGTTTTTATATGTTTAACACTATTGATAAGTTTGAATATATTTTGTAATCCGCTTGGTTACATAATATATTTCAAGTTAAATGTTTTTAATGGAAGATATGAAATGAACAAGTTTATGGTCAAACAAGAATAAAAAAAAAAAAAGACACCCTACCGACACCGGTGCCTAGTCAAATGCGCCATAGCTCCTCGACCTTCCTCCGTCCACCGAGACACCCAAAGCCACACTCATATGCCCCAAAAATCTCACCTCACAAGCCAAACCTCAGACTTTTACTAAACTCGGTGATATAACTAATGCTCTTTGAGGGCCTGGAGAACAATCCTCAAATGATTCTCATGCTTTTCCTCTGATTGGGAGTAAATTAAGATGTCATCAACAAAGACCACCACAACCATCTAAAGTGGGGTGGAACACCCTGCGGAGTGAGGTCCATGAATGCCACCTGGTGCATTCATTAATCCAAAGGCATTACTATGGAACCCGAAATGCCCATACCACGTCCGAAACGCTATCTTAGGGATACTTGCCTCCTTAACCCTCAACTAATAACCGGCAAGTGTATCCCGGCCTGAATATAATCACGCCCATTCCTGAAGCTTGATAAAAAAACTATCAATCCTCGACAAAGGGTACCTATTCTTAATGGTAATCCCGTTTTATCACTGATAATTGATGCAAAGCCGAAGGGTCTTATCCTTTTCTGGGGCAGAATCATCGAGTTTTTCCCATGGTGAAGGCTTGCCTACAAAACCTCAGTTCAACAATTCTATACTGAGACCTCCTGAGTTCCTACAACTCAAATTTAGTGCCATCTTATGGAGTCGTAGAATAGCACTCTTTCCTGGGGATAACTCAATGCAAAAGTCTAAGACCCCTTACGGTAACTCGATAACTCATTCTAAAATGACTTCGATACCTCGCAAACTTACCCGAGGTGGCCCGCGGCCTCCGTCTCACCTCATCCTTCAGGTGGCGTCGGCGCAGCCAACCCCCCAACTCCGCTCACGTGCACCCGGAGTCGCATACACTGGGTAAAGTATCGCTCTTATCCCCGAAACACAACACATAATTCATCCTGCCGTAGTTAGTAACTCTCCTACAATCATAATCGATGAAGACCCGTGACGTCAACTAGTCCATCTCAAGGATGACATCAAACCTCACTACGTCCATGACTCAATCCACTTATGAGTGAATCCCAAAGATTCCCAATCAACTGCGACATATCCGCTGAACACTACCCTAATTTCCGAGGGAAGAACTCACATGCCAACGACTTCTCTAAGGTCCCACCCTGCTTCAACCCTCCACACATGAGAATAAATGAATGCGATGCACCATAATCAAATAATGACTTGCCCATAAAGGATAACAAAAACATACCCCGATGACCGACCGTTTTGCTGTGCTTTGGCCAGGTACTACATGCAAACACACCTGGGTCCCCGGTCGGGTTCATGGCCCCACCGCCGACCCATACTTTGGCTCCTCCGACCTGGCTCAGGATTAAGAAGGTACCAAAAGCAGCACTTCTACGCTTAAAACCGGGTCCTCCGTCTAACCCTGGGAAACAAGGAACAACCCAGAAACCGCGACGATTGGTGCTTCAAACAGTTCCATAATCCTAGACTCCTCGCTCAAAGTAATCCTTTTCTCACGCCCAAGTCATTGACAATGGTAGCATATGGAATTCGCCCCCCGCTCGCACATTCTTTGCTCCTGGTTCGGGTCCCGATAACCGCGACCAGACCGGACATCCCGAGGAACAAGTCCTCCCGTCTTTTCCTCGAGCCTGGCAAGGCCTGATCCTCCTTCCTCTCTCACTTACACCCGCAGATCCTCGATGCCCCGCATCACTTCAACCCTCTACAGCCATAGTCAGGCTGGACCATGGAAGTCTATATCCCGCAGAAAGTCCCGCACCCGTCCCAACACAACTTCGCACCATCCTCGGCCTTCCACCTCGCACAATCGTGGGCCACATAATCATCCCCGAAACGTGCTAACTTTTGTGAAATTAGCCAATTATTCGAGTACACGCAATGATCCATGTTCAACTGAGAAACTCCCAGCCTTATCATACCTAGCCGATGTCGGAAAAAACTCGCTTCCAGCAGCTCGAAAATCTGCCCATGTCATGGCCTCCCAATCCTTGGAGGTTTTCACTTAATCCCACCATACATGGGATTCACTCTCTAGCTGAAATGTAGCAAGACAGATCCATGTCACATCGGAGGTAATCTCCATAGCCTCCAAAACTCTCTCTACCTATCGGAACTAATGGTCAGCCACCATCGGGTCCTCTTCCCCTCTGAATGTAGGAGGATGATGCTCTCTAAACCTTGGGGAGGTCACTGCCCCTCCCCTGACCGCCAACTACACTAGTGCAACATGTGTAAATGCAGCCCCATCGCCTCCACAAATGCTTGCTAATCCAAGCCAGCAAAGGCTCCACATCGCCCTCGTGACAACCCCCCACGTCCGCGCCCCATTCCATGCCACAAGTTAAGATAGCAATCTGAGATTCTCTCTTTCATTTATCGCATTAGTGGTGCATAATGTCAAACACTAATAAATAACCATTCCTACGTAATCATGCTTATTCGTTTTTCGAACCTTTAAGGTTACATTTCCATAACTTAGTGTTTCTCAATTTATACACATTCTATCATGCATATATCCACACAACCACAATACATCTCCCGCGGGAACATATTGTGTTCATAAACCAATCAATGCACACAATGCTCGGTTCTTACACCCATGCCCACTAATCCTGTGTATTTGCTTACTTTAACTCGATACTCCACTATGATAAGCTAATATCCGAAAAACACCGTGGATACCCCACCTCGAGCTCCTAGGTATTTTTAACCTAAGCTTCGATACTGCTCCCGTGACACCCCAACCTCGGGGTCCCGCGACAACCCGTCAACTCAACATTCGGCGTCGACGATCCGATGTCCACGCCGGGTCAATCCCATTCATAAGGGACTCATTTCTTATATTTTTCAAATATAAACATATTATACAAGAGTTTGATATAACTCTTTACAAACCAAAAAGAAGAAATGTCATCGTCCAATATATTTTGGCAAACATAAGAAACGCGCCACAACCCGACCCTCTTCACACTCATGACCTCGAAGGAGCATAGTCCTCTCGTGTACCTGAAAGGGTGATCCCATGACGGGGTGAGCAACGCCTAGTAGATATATCTCCTATAAGGGTTACACTTCACCTAAGTGCACATGCAATGCCAGTTACACAATCACACACTTGAATGCCTACATGTTATGAATAAGATGCGACCAATCATGACCCAATCACAAGTCCTCACTCGGATTCCCCACATGCATATTCCAAGCGTGGAAACCGTCGCCGGGCATTCATTCATGATCCTTTTCTAAAACAAAATCTTGCTTTATTTTTTTATCGGATGCCTCCGAGATATAGTGTGGATAAAGCCTCCCAGCAAGATTTCGTTAGCCTCTATACCGCTGATAATCTTCGATATCGCATTCGTCAATCTCCGAGAAGTACGCATGGACAACTCAATACGCATTTCGGGTCAGGCCTCCGAGAAGTACTACGGATAGCTCTCGAAAATCATTTTCATGGATGTACCATCGAACCCCAAACACATGGTCGATCACTCTTATACCACACTCCATGTTACGCGATACTGCATAAATGCAATGCAAGGTTACTGCATGTCATTTCATACTACATGTATCAGACAAGTGTCACATGAAACATAGTAAATCACACATTACACGTCAAGTGTCATGGATAGATTATGTTTAATGTATAATTATTTCATTTTTATCCTAATGATATCACATAATTTCACATTAACATATTATTCAATTAATCGTAATAACACACATTGGGCCATTCCCCGACCATAACCACCTATATTGGCCTCTAGTACCCAAATACTTAGTCCGTAAATTCTGGCCTTTGTAACATCACACAAAATTCTAACACACACCCGGCCAGCCATACATAGCGCCCTCGAAAGCATTTCGATACAACCGATTATGAAAAACAAGTTCCATTAAACTAAAACACTGCTCAATCAGTCTGAGACTCAGCTCCACGCTCAAATTTAAGTTTTAGTCGGTTAATTTTATCTTATTAAACATAGACTCAACGAGCCTTTCCCAGAGAGCCCAAGAACGTAAATCGGAGTCTCGGACTCGAAAGTTATGGTCGCTCAGTCATACCGCCGATTGGGCAAGTGGTAGTGCTAAATGCTGCTTACTCCCCGCGCTTTCCATTCCGCCGATTACTTCGGGCCCGGATCGCAGACTCGAATTTCGATGGTCTCGGGAACTCATATACTCGGTCCATGACCGTCCCACAACAAAAAACAGATTGCACAATGAAATAATTCACCTCGAAGTGGGACAAAATAGTTAGGCTCCTACAATGCCCCTAGGCATGAAATGAACCGGGCGCAGAGGAAACCCACCAGAATTAGTTCCCGGTCGAATCTCTAGACGTTACCTTTCGGGTCCAATGAGTCTCTAACCGGTCGACGCCTGAACTCGAGGAAGAAACTACCTAGCCCCTTCTTTCTTTCTCTCTCTTTCTTTTCCTCTTTCTTTCCTTTTTTTCTTTCTTTCTCCTTTCCATTTCTCTCCTTTCCTCCCTCTTTCCTTTCCTCCTCCCCTCCCTACGAATCGAATCTATTTATACTACTCAGACCTTCCATGTAAGCGGACACATGGCTTGCCACGTGTCCAAATATGCGCAAGTGACACATGGCTTGCCATGTGTCTCACCCATGGCCTACCATGTGTCACTCACATGGCTTGCCATGTGTCACCCGACACCCGATGCCTCAAAACATAATTTAAATTTCCGACCGCTCCTCGGTAATCCAACGAAATTCGACTAGATAGCTAAATTTCACGAGACGATTCCAATGGTGTACTGTAATTTGTAATTTGATGGGTTTGAAATTTGTACTGTAATAGTAGTTTACTGTATTAAAAAAAAAATTCAAATTTACCAGGGTTTTCACAGAAAGAGGTTCTAAAAATATTAACATAGTATCATAGTCGGCTGGGGTTCAAAACGGATCGAGGCCCACACCCATCGCCACTTATCATCATTTGAAGCAATTTAGAAAAGAAAAGCAAAACTCAACCTCCATGTAAGGAAAGTGTTGGAAGTCCCATATCATTTTGACATAGTCCAATTGGAGTGAATATATATAGATGAACCTTCATCCTGTTATAAGACCTTTTAATAGGAAGTGAAAGGGGTTTTAAAAATATTAATATGCATGGTATTAGAGTTGATTAGGTGTCTCAATCACAATGGAGGAGGTTCCACACTTATCATCCAACGGAAGGATTGGAAAAAGAAAAGAAAGACCCAACTTCCATGGAAGTGCCGGAAGTCCCACATCCTGGCTGACATAATACAATCAAGTGAATATACGAAGTGAACCTTCCCGATGCTATAAAGCCTTTTAGAGGAAGGTGAAAGAGGTTATAAAAATATTAACAACTACACACTTAGAAGAATGGCATCCAAAACCACTTATAGAAAATTACGGGTAGCAATTTGTGCTCATGCATCAGGTCGGTTAATTTGTGTGTATTTTGTCGTGATAATTAATTAAATCTCAATACTAAAATAAGTAAATACATTGTATAATTTATTAATTAAGTTCATTTTAGTATTCAAACATTCTTAATTAATAATCAAATCGAAGTTAGATTTAAAGTTGGTAGGCATACATTATTAATCTTTTAATTAACATGTTTATAATTCAATTGACTTGCTTATTAAAAAATAAATTTAAAATGAGACACATAATGAATCAAGTAGTTTAAAGTTACAATTAAGTTAATTATTTGAATCTTTAAGAAGCCTGATACTCATGTTAAACTCAAATTAACATACCCCCACCCTCACTACAGCTGTATGCCGTACCACCAAACAGTAAACCCCACCGCATTTCTAACGACTAGAAAACTTATGAAGTGAAGTCGTGTCATTACGAAAACCTCAGATAAAAATTTTTTTCCTTTCTAAACTCAGATTGATAAATCTCTAAGAAAGATAACAAATGTGATATAGAACATGTTCCAAATCCTGAAACACAATTTATACTTTTCAAAATATGGTAGCCAGTAACGTTCTTTCAAAAGAGCCTCAGGCTCATCACATTTTAACTATGTACATACATATACTCAACTATACAAATTCAAAGTATTTCCTTACAAAAGTTAGTTAATACATCACTAATACAAAAGTCAGGAGAATCCTAATATGCTCCAAACAGCCCGGCGGTGCTCCGTCACAGATTGGGAAAATAGTTTTGAAAACAATGTAAAATAATGAGCTAAACGAGGCCTCAAGAGTGTATGATTTATAAATGTTTGGCTTTCTTTTTCAAAATATCTCAAAATTGTAAAACTATCTTTTCAAGACATTTTCCGTAAACCTCGCTTTTGCTTTGCTATAAAAAGTTTATAAAACTTTTCATAACTTCTTGCTTGCTATGCTTTAAAGTTTCTAAAACTTTTCATAACTTCTTGCTGGCTTAGCTTTAAAGTTTCTAAAACTTTTCATAACTTCTCGTTGGCTTTGCTTTAAAGTTTCTAAAAATTTTTCATAAAATGCTTGCTTGCTTACCAGTGGTTGGTTTTAAAACTGTGCGAAAAATGCTTATGAATAAAGATCAACCACTGGAGGCCTTTCTTGCATGCTGTACCCTAGTAAACACAGGAGCCTGGGCTTCAACCGTGCCGGTGGAAGGACTTAGGTCCACATCACTTCCAAAGCGGAGGACCTCGTCCACACGAATACCTAGGTGGAAGGACCTTAGTCCACATCACCTACTTCCTAGAATATGTATGGAAAGACCTCGTGTTCACGCTACCATATAATAGCTACCGCTTAACCCTATATACTTCCCCAAGACGTGCCACTATCTCCTTTAATATGCCATGATGCATGAATCCAGCCACACTCAAAATCTGGGCATGTATGAAATGATGTCCTAATCACCATGCACGTACGGCATTACCTCCGACCGCATGCTTCGCTTAAAACTAGAATTTCTTAAAGCCTCGTTTTTATTAATAAACTCATTATTACTAAAGTATGGTTGAATACATCAAAACCATTACTCATTAAAGCTGCTTTTAAAAGTATGGTTGATGTACTTGCTTTTTAAAAGTATGGTTGAATACATCAAAACCATTACTTGCTTGCTTTTTAAAAGTATGGTTAAATACATCAAAACCATTACTTGCTTGCTTTTCAAATATGGTTTAAAATCAAAACCATTGCTTTCTTGTTTTTCAAATATGGTTTAACAATTTAAAACCATAACATACCAGTGTAAAACGATTTATAAATAATACACTAGTAATTGGAAAATAAGTTTAGAACACTCACATTTCCGCTTACAAAACTTGAGCACGACTCCACAACTTCTTCGCCTTTTCTTTTATCCTACACACTCAAGAGAATACGGCGAAACATTAATCACCTACATAATCGCGTAAAACTTAACCCACTTTGCTGCGTGTAAAGTCACTTTAGTAATCGGGCATTACTCACACTAAAATGAATTCTCGTCGCCACTTCTGAGGTACTGTGACGCTTTCTTTATCGAAGTTTCATTCTTCTTCAACCCTCTTAATCATTTATTAAGGTTCATGTACTATCTATGTGTGAATTGGCTTAACTACTTAAATTACAAAAATCCAAGACAGTCGTGGTACCAAGACACTCATGTTTGGTACCAAAGACTAAACTCATTCTATAAGTGGGTACCTGACACCACTTGGCCTCACGGCACTAAATGACACCCGGTGATGTGGGCACAATTAATACTGTTTAGGTACCTGGATTCACTTTGTGGGGAAAGCTCTAAAATCTCGTATTTTGCCCGTACCTCAAACATTCTTCATACAAACTTCTATTCCATAATACCTAAAAAAAACCAACATGGAATTTACTAAACCACACCACAAACATCAGATTGGTGGTTTAAAACTTTATAACCAAACCCTAGGGTAAAAATCCCAAGAATCCATACTAAGGTCCACCATCCATACAAACCATGCGAAATAGAAGGATTCCATGGTTATCTTATACCAACTAGGGTTTACCCCACATAACTTCAACAAATCTAGATTAGGGATGATCTCTCTCAACAAAACCCTAGAAAAGGAAAGTAAATTAACATCCATAGAAAATCCAAACCAAAACCCTGTACATCCAAATACACATGATTCCATACAAAAACCCAAAGATCCATACCTCTTTGCTCTTCTCCTTCCACTTCTCCCTCTTCTTCGTCTCTTCTTCTCTCTTTTCTTCTCCAAAAACGTGGAGCCCTAAATGTGAGACCAAAATGAGATGTTGTTTGTCTCATCCCCTTTATATACTATCATCTTTCCTTTAATTATAAGAGGTCCTCCCATCTATTATTTGCAAAATCAACTTTTATTATTTCTAAAATAGCATACTCTCTTCTTTATTATAGACCTTCATATCCCTTTTTGACCATTTACAATTTTACCCTTGTTCTTGTACAAAATTCCGGTCTAATCAATTTTATCATTTCACAAATTTCTTCATCCTTAAAAACAACTCAAAATACTACAACGGTAATCTTCAAATAATTACAGAAAGTCTCGTGCACACAAGATACCCCTACTAAGCATCAGACCGTACACCCTGACTCATGCTACACAAATCCTATAAGTTTGAGTTTTTAGGATAGTTAATAGCTTTTAACATGGTATTATAGTTTTAGTTTTTGGTAGTCTAGGTTCGAGCCGCCTCCGTAATTTGAATGCCCATTTGTTTTTATTTAAAAGTTGATAAAATGACTATCTTTGTCTCGTGTTTCGAATTCCTACGTATAGTACATGAGGCCTGGCTGCTAACTTTTAATTAGAAAGTTGGGTTGGTTAATATAATCAAGTTTATATAATGTGTATTAACCCCAAAATTAACCTATTTATTAAATGAATTATACGTAAAAAGACAATACGAATAGATCAAACCCGATTATTCAATAATCCAAACCGATTAAAGATATTTAATAAACTTTGTTATCGTGATACTTAGGAGAATGACCAAGGTGGAGAACCCACCACCAATAGAAGTCGTCTTAAGGAGTAATAATGATTGATCATTGCGCGATAGACCAAGCATGTCCGGAAGCTCTTGGCTGGCCTGCATAAGTCAACTAAGATATATTAATTTCATAAAGATCAATGATAAAAAGAAGGCTCCTTTATAAATAAGTATTAATTTCCATGGAATAATGCCCTCGAAATTATTTATTTTGATTATCAATATCATACTATCATGATAATCAACTGAAACCCCTGGCCAGCATGATCAGATTCGAGTTTATTCGACGGGTTATATAAATGCTCCCGATTTCTATGCATGTCCTATTTTTCTCACCATCTTTTCGTCTCAAAAATATTCTTAACATTTACTATCGTAGCTTCCAAGATCATCCCAAGTAAAAGTTAATGTGCGCTTTTAAAGATGTCATTCTGGCCGCTGGCATTTTCTAACAAAAGAGAAACGTACGTGAGCTACAAAAGTAAACGCTCGATATCTCGGGACTAAAAAAGTTCAGGTTCAACATATGGCACAAAGCTCCGGGGCATATGTGCTTAATTATCCGCTATTTAGACATTCTTTCTTAATATTTTGATGGTTTTGCTTAATGCACGCTTTAACTAGTGTCATTCCATCCGTACATTTTCAACAAAAGGGGCCCGACTCGTTGCAAAAGTAAGCGCCAGCTTATGGGAGCTATAAAAATTTCGCGCAAAGCTGAACACGCACAAAAGCTCCGGATGATCCGTACCTTATCCCTTATTTAAACAGTAGTCTTTCCTTAATATTCGATGGTTTTTATTTCTCAACCACCCTTGAGGTTAAACATATACATATCTTTAAAAGTCATAATTGGCTTACATGTCACCGCACCATCCATTTTTTATTCTCTGTAAATCGATCTTCCATATATCTTCATAAAAACAAATTATCTCGAATAAAGATATCCATTCTTCGGGCCTATTTTGATTCTCTCGATTACTAATCTATACATGTTCATATGTGCATGCAACACCGTCGAAGAGGGAATTCCACCAAATAAAAAAATAATACTAAATTCGGGGCATATTTCGTTTCAAGCTCGGGATATTTCTTCGATAATTATTTTTTAAAATTTCCGTAGTTTTGATGGGATTTCTCAGAAAAATATGTTGGAAAAACTTAATGTCAACGCGACCGTCTCCATCATTTTAGTAATGAACCACCATATATAGCAACTATTAGGAAACATATCCTCATATGAAACCGATGTGATCCTGTAGCAATGGCGATAAATCTTATGAAAAGAAAACAAGAAATGGATACATAGATTTACGTGGCTCGTAGTGTTCATATCCATAAGAACGATGGTTCAAATCATTATCACTAAAATAAGGTTACATAAGAGGGTATTTCTAATAACCTTAGATAGATTTCAATTTACAAAATACCCTTTACCATAAAAATTATATCGTACTCATAGGATTTTCACACCTCAACATATTATTTTGTCCCCCGACAACACCCCCTATACAACTTGCCCGTCCTTTACTCTCACATGAGACATGCTGCCATAAATGTAAAACCAAAATCATAAAGAGCTGACATTTTAAGAAAATCGTCATTTAACATAAGAATGTAGTTTCGATTCAAGTAGAGGTCGCTGCCAAAGCCATCTTCTACACTGGTATTTGTCTCTTATTTGTGTATATATTGATATATACTCGCATATCGATTTACTCCGCTTATTAGCCTCTAAGTAAGGGAGGATGTTAATAATTTATATCAAAACCTAATTAAGGATTATGAAAATAGACAGACTTTCAAAGTTACAAGATGATCTGATCGACTGATCTACATCTAAAAAGACAATCCAACTACTCTTATCCTCATGTGCTAAAAGTCAACAAATCCTGTTGATCATCATCTAATGTAAATAGCTTGCTGACTTGTTAAAAAAGCTACTCCTTCATTCTTCTTCACATGACGAGTTGTTGTAAAGGAGAACCTCTTCTCCTTCAATGGACTCACTTTTGTCCTCTAATAAAAACGTATAATTGTATCCCTATATCCAAAAAAATGGTGAAAGAAAACTTCCAATTTTTTCCTTCACTAATTTTAGACATATTTGATTCCTCGCTTTTTGAAAATTGATATCTCGTATCAATTTTTTGAAAAATACAAAGAACAATCGCTTTGGCATTCTCTCAAAATTGTCTTGTTGTATAAATTTAGTATTTTATGTGTTTTTTTTTATATTTTTCATAACCAAAAAAAAAAAAAAAAAGGGAACCAAATGTTTTCTTTATGTTTTTCTTGTTTTTCGTAACAAAAACACTCAAACTTATAAACAAGCATGCCTTAAATTTTCGATTACCATATTGAAATAATTAATATTATAGTTACCCTGATAAGAACATTGATGTTATGGAAGTTATCTTCTGTGTTTTTCATTATTAATCAAATCAAATTCATAAGTAGAAATAAGTAGATAGTATTGTCCATACTAAGACTTGAACCCTGGTCCTTTCCCTTTTTTGTGCCGATCCTAGCCTTTAACCACCAAGCTAGGTCTCATTGGCACTTCGAGTATCTATTTAAAATGAAATCTTAAATAATGAAAGAGTAAAAAATATAATAATTATGGATTAAAATATAGGTAAATTGGAGATGTTCTACAAAGGGATTGATGAATTAAACAGCAAGACATGTGTGACAATCAGCAACAAAACTCGATGGTGGTGGCTAGCAATACTAGAAACACAAGTCAATATTTTCAAAATCTGTGAAAGTACAAGTAAATATATCCATATGATGAAGATGTTAGAAAACTAATATATATTTCCTTTACTTATAATATATACTAGATCGAGTACAAGATGGTTTCGATTTTTTAGTGTACCACACTAGGATATTCGGGGGTCAAACTCCCGCTCAGTTTAGTCAATCTAGTCAAGGGGGCAGCGCCTTGATATTTATTTATTTGAATTCAAATTTGTAATTCATTTTGATTTAATCTAACGGATAAGTTATAAAACAACCTTGCTTTATGCTGTGATATTCCACTTTGTCTCGAACTTTATTTTCGACCAAAAATACTATCGACAAGTACTTTGTAGCACAGTCATACATTGTTGTTAAAAAAGGTAATAAATAGACAAATGCCTGTTAAAACCCTCTTAAACACTCCACACGTGTCAGAGTTTTCAGTCTAGTTGTCACTTTTTTTTAATGGAGCATTATAACTATTAAAGTAAGCATTAGAGATATCTTGGGATCAAAAAGAAATTTAAGGGCAAAGTAAAACATGGAAGAGCATATTTCTTTACAATGTTTGAAAATGACCCACTAGTATTTTGATATATGGTTTCTCAATCAACCTTCATGTGGGGAAATACATATCTTTGAGGTCGACTTATTTTTATGTCCCCGCAACGCCCAATATATATATATATAAAACAACAGCAGTATATAAAAACAATGTCCAATAGCATATCCATTTTTCATTTACTTTGTCTTCCAAATGTCATTTCCATACGTGTTCATGTATGAAACATTGAATACAATATAGTTCCAAATTGAGTATGCATATTAACTAATGAGCCTTTAATATATATATATATCTTAATTATTTGAAGGTCTACCCTTGAAAACTGCAAGTCAAATAAAAGACATGAAGTATCTAGTGTGTGTCACTTAAATGAAAAATATTTTGAGCACTCTATGATTCTCCAAATCTAGGATATTATTTATTTATTTATTTGTTTATTTATAGGGTATTGACCCATATTTGTTTAATTACTTGTAGTTATAAAATATTGTAGTGTCGCCTGTCGATGCTTATTGTGTTTGAAAGTTCAGCTGGATCACCACGAAATCACTTGCTCTCATCTTTCCTGCTTTTGTCTTCTCTTCTGTCCAAAAGAAAGGAAAAATATGTTTGATGGTGAGAAAATAGAAAATAATTTAATTTTACTTAAAAATAAAGAAAATTTTTTATTTTTCAAAACAAAAAAATATGCTGTTTTCTATTTCTGGAAATAGAAAATAAGATGTAGTTAGATAATATTTTTGGGATTTGGCATGTATTGTTAAAAGACCAAACAGATACCCATAACCCAATGGTGGAGTCAGAAAATCAAGTCATGGGCATGATTAGTTTAAGGACATTAAAAATGGAAAGCTCAATTTTCAATCAAGTGGTAAGATAGATTTCCTTTCGAGGGGACACAAATGACCCTTAGGCATCATGTGGCTCCGCTTTTAGGGGGACAAATGACCCTTGGACATAATGTGGCTCCAACATTACCATGATATCTCGTCAGGTCAAGTTCTGATATAATGTTAAACGATTAATTTTTTCTAAAGGCTCAAATTTATAGGATTTAAGTTTAATATAAATATCATACTCCACATTAAATAATTTATCAAATCCATGTTTGTAAGCTTGTAGAATTTAGCTTATAATAATTAAGAGTGGCTGCCAATATTTTTTCATGATCAGTCAACTATTTTTTTTTTTTTCAATAAAACAATATTCATACATAATTTTAAACACAAAGTTGGTTTACATGTCGCCGCACTCCCCCATTTTTAATTCCATCCATAGAATATGATAATAAAGTCTTTCATATATTCAGCCCAGCCATATTTTAATCTAAAGTTTTTTCACATAAAATATAAATTTAGGGGTGAATAGGATATCCATTCTTCGGTTACTTTGACGCTCTCAAATATATATCATGTCTATCCACCACCACTGCATGGAACATGCCACCAAAGACTAGTGGACCCTTCGACATATATCTCTAGGCCACATGAACGAAAGGAAGAAGATAATTTAATTTTTGTCATTAATTTGAGTTGGAAAAACAAAACTTAGGGCACATGCACTCATGTGATTATTATTATTATTATTATTATTATTGTTATTATTATTACAAGAAAACATGATTTATTATAAGGAAGCTAGTACTTGTCGGTTAATGTATCCTATGTCTTAACGCTTCAAGCAACATGATTGAGTTTAAAAAAAAGGCACCCAGGCCCACTCTCCCGTGCCTAGGCCCACTCTCCCAAGCCCAAGACGCAGGATTAAAAGAAGACTTATAAGTAGGCCCAGTAAAACGCTTAGGCTCGTGGCACAGGCCCAAAACGGGAGCCCAGTTCATCCGCCCCAAAGGTCGGTAACGCGGATAGCCTAAAGAGCTCATATCTTGTAAATCAAAACAAATCTCACCAATAAGGGAAGTGGGATAATTCCCAATAACCGCTTATCCTGTAAATCAAACCAAATCTCACCAATAAGGGAAGTAGGATAATTCCCAATAACTGCTTATCAATTATCCCTTATTAATCTGACAGCGATAAGGAAATAAAATCCCCATCCAATAAGAGAGAATCCTTATCACCATCAAATTGGGAAAAACATATACTATAAATACCAGGCCACCCCATCGGTGAAAGGTACGCAGACTTATGCACCAATACTTCATTCCCTAAGTAGTTGATATTCTCTTCCACAAGAAAGAACTGACTTAGGCATCGGAGCGGCAACGGGCGAGCCCCGCCGATCCTCTTTGTTTCTTGTTTTTGCAGATGAGTCCAATGTCTGCAGTCAACGGACCTACTGGCAACAGGTTCCAAGCCCGCCAATGATTCCAACACGCTCCACCCAGCCCGATTGAAAATGTCACCAAAACATATTACTAAAATTTGTATCTTGGAATCACGGTACAAACACCCTTCTTGGGTAATGGGAGAAAACTCTTCAATGTGTGTATTATTCCTAAACTTATAGGTTTATTTGATGCTATTATTCAGAGAAGATATCTTTGAACTATGATTTTTAGTTCGACTGTCTACGGCTTAGTCCCATGGCTTATGCACTATAATGGGGCTATATTTATTATTTATGATTATTTTGATATTATCTATATGTTAGTCTTTGATCCATTGGATGTTTGTGGAAGACTGGTTGGCGGCTGATGGAATTTGTTGAAATTGATCACCAAAGAATCAAAACACCATTGCATTTGTTTGATTGAATATATATACGTGTCTTTTCTTAATCTGATTGGATATACACGTGTATGGACTTATGCAAAATCCCTTTTATGAAAATTCGGAGTGAAAATTAGGGTCACATCTGGGAAAAATTATGCTACCTACTTTATAATAGCTTGCATTAACTGAGTAAATATGATTGATTTTGAGATTAGAGGGGTCATCATCACTTTAAAATATGTTGACATGATTGAAAGAAGTATATGATTATATGACAATAAGAAATTGTTACTCTTTTTAAGGTGAAAATTATTATTTATAAGAGAACAGATTTAATCTAAACTTGATTATACTTGTAGACTTGTAGTAATATGTGCCTCATATTTGAGGAAAACATATGTATGGAGGAAAAGGAACAAATACTGGAACTGAGTAAATATGATTGATTTTGAGATTAAAGGGGTCATGATCATCACTTTAAAATATGTGGACATGATTAAAGGAAGTCTATAATTATATGGCAACAAGAATATTTTACTCTTTTTGAGGTGAAAATTACTATTTATAAGAGACAACGACTACCTAAAATTAATTATACTTTTGTAGTATGTGACTCATATTTGAGAGAAACAAAACATATATGTATGGAGGAAAAGGAACAAGTGTCGAGTGGAGTTACAAAGTGTGCCCCATCAAGCTTCATGACAGAATTTTCCTTTCAAGCTTATCTTCTTTTGTTGAGGGACGAAATAATAAGTTAGTGGTACGGAGGCTTCAGTACAAGGTATAGAGGTATTTTTGTAATTTTTTCATACTCAAGGTTATTATAAATACCCTTATATGTAACCCTATTTGATGATAATGAAAGTTTCAACCACTATTCCCGTAGATGTAGACATGCTGTCAAACCATGTGTGCCTGTTTACTCTTCTCTTTCGCTTTTCTTCACCGATTTCATCACTGTTTGCTTCACTAATCACAATAATACCCAATCCAAGTAGATGGAAAATTTGTTGGATTGGAGTCATATTAACGATTCATAAAAAAATTTTCCATCTTAAAAGACATTGATCAAAGTAGAAAACTACCACCAACGTGTCGCTTAGGAGTAATAATAATGATCAATTAGGCATACAACATGCACATGCACATGTCCAGCTAGCCTCGTTGTCGCATAACCACCCAGATATATTCTTCATAACAATGATAAAAGAAGGCCTTTTTTATAGTCGTATTTCCAAGGGAATGGCTAAAATTATTGGAATATGATTGTCTCAAAATCACGCTTATCATGCATGATAATCATTAAAAGGAGTTTTTTTCCTTTCGGGATGAGGGCAGATTTCACCGGGCTTTACATTAATTTTGGGCAAGTCCCTTATAAATACACGTACAATGGCTCGGATAAGGTGCACAAATGCCTTCGAGTTTTGTGCCCATGCCTTACTTTACCCCTAAACTTTTTTTCGATTTCAAGATACCTCTAACATTTACTTCGTACCTCACCTATACTAATCCCATTAAAAGAAGTTACAATTAGGTTGGAAACTCTAACAATGTGAGATATTTACCGTATTTTAGCGCGTTATCCATCTGCAGGGCATTTTCTAAAGGTATAAGCATAATTGAGCTGTGAAAGTAAACGTCAAAGGTATCTTGGGATTGAAAAAAGTTCAGTGGCAAAGTGAAAAATACTCGCAAAACTCGGGGGCATTTATACACCTTATCCTTACAATGGCTTCAAAATTTTGTTCCATCCCCTTGGCTCCGAAATTCTTAAGCAGGACAATCAATCTGAAAACCCTATAAAAATATTGTAGATTTGAGTTCATTTGGATTGAGTCTTTCTTAATATTTTGAAGGGTTTTCATTTTCAACTGCCATTGAAGTTAAACATACATATCCATTAAAGTCAGAAATGGTGAACATGTCGCCATACCACCCCCATTTTTTATTCCCTTTATACCAATCTTCAAAATCTTCACAATGAATACAAATTATATCTAAATAGCATATCCATTCTTCAGCTAATTTGAAAATTTAGCTGCCACAAGTACTGGGACCCCATGTGATCATCAATGCATTTAGTGGCGGATCGAGAAAATAAGTTGAGGGGGATAAAAACACTAAGGATATATTTGGTTTTTGAAAAGTACTAAGTAAAGAAAAAAAATGTTAAGAAAAATGTTTTATCATGTTTAGTTGTCTATTAAAAATTTATGTTGTGTTTAGTTCTTGAAAACACTAAAGAAAGAAAGAAAACGTTAAGGAAATTAATTTTCTTATGTATGATTGTCTAATAATTTAAAAAAAATCAAATATAAATAAAATTACTTAGAAATTTAAGTGTTTTAAAATTATTTAATCTTTATATTGATGAGTTTAAATAAATAAAATTGATTTGAGACATCAAATAAAAATATTATATGGAATCTAATTCTATTTTTATATTTCTTCTTTTTTTTGTTCTACTTTTCCTTCATATTTTCTTTCCTTTGATTTTCCCTCAAAATTTTTGGAACCAAATATAGCTCTAAAGAAAATCAAATATAAATAAAATTACTTAAAAAGTTATAAATATAAATAAAATTACTTAAAAACTTACAAATTCTTAAATTATTTAATTTTAGATATAAATATATATGAAAGGAGGAAAATAATGTGTGACTTAACCCTATTTTTACTCTACTTAATTTTTTCTTTCCCTTGCCTTTTTCTTAGCATTTTATGGGAAAAAAAAATATAGCCTAGATTAATTCTAGTGGGAGCAAATTAAAGCATAAATCACTTAAATAATTTAATGTAAGACCCGAGAAAATTCCAATTTTCTCAAAAAGGGCAAAATCGTAATTTCGGTAAAAATCCGAAATTTTTCTAGATCTTGGATGACGAAACGGATTTCTCCGTTGAAATCGTCTCGCGAAATTTAGCTACCACGTCGAATTTCGTTGGATTTCGAGGTGGTCGGGATTTCACGCTGAGGCATGGGGTGCCTACGACATGGTAAGGTTAGGGGATGCCACATGGCAACTCAAGAGAATGACACTTGGCATTGAAGGAGTGACTCACAATTAGCCATGTGGAAGAATCACGCCACATCAATTACGTAGTTTCGATGACATAAAGGCGAATTATGAAATAAAGAAAAGGAATGGAAAGGATAAGCCACACATTTGGGCTTGAGGAAGGGGGAGGAAATTTCCCTTTCAATCTATTAATGTCAATAATGCTCCAAATGTATTAAAATGCCAAGAGAAAAATGAGATGAGAAATAGGAAGAGGAGAAAAGAAAAACAAAAAGAAATGAGAAAGAGCAAAAGAGAAAAGCAAAAGAAAGGAATAAAAACCAAAGGAAAAGAATTCGTAGGAGAAAGGGAGGGAAATGGAAAAAGAACAAACGCGGTGAGGAAAAAAAGATGCAAAGAGGTTAGATTTTTATTTTTCTGCAGAGAGAGAGCACCATATCTCCTCTAGGTTTACAATGATCTGACCGTCTGACATTTCTTCTGCCAAGAAGCAAAGTGGTTCTACACATCGAGGACTACACGTGGGCACCAGTGGAGTTTTCGACAAACTCCGTGAGATAGGGATTTTATCCTACTTGTTTAAGTGTTTTGTAAATGCTTGTGTTGGTTTGAGGTCGTGAGTGGCTATTTGATCGATCCCAAATCTTGGAACCGAAGTGTGGAAATTTTTGGAACCCATTTGGGCAGTCCGTGACAATAAATTGTGTTTTGGTGAGTAGGAGACTGAAATGGTATGAATTCGGTTCCACCAAGAGGAACCGACAAAGAGGAGTGCATGCTCACTGACAGCCCACTGTTATGTTTTTTGCGTGAATAGTGACACATGAATAGTGATATGTGAATAGTGAAACATGAATAATGACATGTGAATAATGACACATGAATAGTGACACATGAATAGTGATGTGAATAGTAATCACATAATATTTTGTGAGAAAATGTGCTTGGTTGAGTGATTCAAATTGAATTGCTCGTGTACGTTAATTAGCCCACGCGAGCTAATTTTTGTGTAATGGATTGAGAAATTGTTTAAGAGAATGGCTTGAGTTGGTTGATCAAATAAATAGATAGGTTAATGCATAAGCTTGATATTTTAACATGATTTGTTCAATTATATGGAATATAATTGTGTATAGGCCATTGGAGATGAAATTGTGATGTGCTCAATTATATGGAATATAATTGTGAGTGTAGGTCATTGGAGATGAGATTGTGAATTGCTCAAATGAGCTAATTTGGGTGATGTTTGATCAATATTGAATAGCTCAAGTGAGCTAGTTTGGGTGATGGTTGGTCCATGTTAAATTACATGTGGTGTGAATGTAATTTGTGAATATATGCATAATTGATATATTGTATAAACATGATTGAAATGGCATAATGCATTTCATATGCACTAGGTAACCTAGAATTTAGGTGTGAGTGCATGACACGAATTTTCTAAAACGAACATGGCTAGCAAAGGAATTTCACAGATGATTTTTCAAGAATGGGGTTAGAGATTCATCCAACGTATCATTTCTGATGAGGACCATGATCAAGCCGAAGTTCTCCAACACATTCGCCTGAGGGTAGTCTCATCTTTTACCGACACATCGTAGTGTATTTTCAAAACAACAAGTTTTGTTTTGAAATGATATTTTCTCATACATGGCTTAGGGCAAGTGTGAGGGAGTTTGAGGACTCGAGACATGGAATGGGCATGTAGACATTCAAGTAGATCATGATCACTGACGGTTAAATTTAGAACATCGTATATGCACTTAGGTGGAGAGTAACCCATTTAGGGTGATTCTACTATCGCGATAGCTCACCCCGGGCTTCAGGAATATTTTTCAAAGTTCAGAGAGCATTCAGATGATGGCTCACTCTTAGAGGCCGATTTTGAAGAGTTTGCCAGGGGCTTTGATGTTTTGGATAATATGTATTAGAATTGTAGATTTTAATATGTATTTGTATTAAGAGTAATGAAATAACTCTTAGACTATTGGAATATAGTTGGGTTTATGTATTGATGAGCATTGGTATATGGGCCCAAGTGGCCATTTTTACTCAGGTATGCGTCTCGTGATACGAGACGTATGGATTTTCTGCAGATTGACGGGTAGTCAACGGGACCCCCGGTTTTGGGGTGTCACAACTTGGTATAAGAGCCTAGGTTTAGAAATACCTAGAGCTTAGTTTCGATAAGTTAGTATACGACATCTAGGACTTGTGGCACGTGGGTCAACACACATTCCTTGTGCACTTTGGTGATTGATGTGTGAATGATGTGTATAGCATGTTGATTGTTATGAATTGTGTGCTTATATGCTTGGTGAATAGCATAGGAAAAATGTGAACACTAGGGTCGAGAAATTAAAACCTTAGGTGTTGGAAAATTTTTGGAGTTTTAGAGTGTGTAAAATTGGAAAAAAATAATAATAAAATAGAATAAAATTTTGTAAAAATGAAATTTTCAAAAATAAAATTTTTGTTGATAAAAATGATTTGATATGGGAATCAATTGTCTTGTATTGCTTATAAATGCAGGGACATTGTTTATGAAATGTTATATGTGTATGAATAGTGTCTCAAGGGTGTGTTTATGCCTTAGAGACACTGCGTTGAATTTAATTGCCATTTGACTTGAGTAGATGGCTAGTCGAGGGCGAGGGCGTAGAGGGCGTCCACGACATCGGGTCGTGCACCACCGCCACCGCCAGGCCTTTGCCGAGGCCGTGTGGATCGGCGCCGCCGCCGTCGCATGCATGTGCACAAGGTGACGCCCCAAAACCGGGTCCGCTGACTACCCGCCAACTCGCGAAAATCTATACATCTCGTATCACGAGACGCATACCGAAAGTAAAATGGCCTCGCCCATAAACTAATACTCAAAAATAAATATCCCAACTATATTCATAGTCCAAGAGTTATACATTTTCTTAATACACATACATATTAAAATTTACAATTCTAATACATATTATCCAAAACCATCAAAGCCACAACCCGACTTTCTTCAAAATCGCTCCTAAGATGAGTTAGTCTTCGAACACCCTCGCACCGAAAAAAATGTTCCCTCGACAGTGGCAGGGATATCGCCCAATAGTGGAATCACCCTAAACGGGTTACTTCCACCTGTGCATATGCATGCTCCACTTAAAACACACACTCAAGTAAATACGTGATCCTACTTGAATGTCTAAATGCCCGTTCCCATGTCTCGAGTCTCACCGAATTTCACACTCGCCTAAGCTATGTATGAGAAAACATCATTTTCAAACAAAACTTGTCGTTTCAAAATAAACCACCGGAAGTGCCTGGTGAAAAATACGGGACTACCCTCCGAAAGCACTGTCAGAGCTTTCCGAAACAATCATGGTCCTCATCCGAAATAATCTGTTGGCCCATCTCCCAACCCAATTCTCCGGAATATCATCATGTGAAATTCCTTTCGCAAACATGCCCGTTTTTACAAAAATCCATGTCATGCACTCACACCTAACTTCTAGGTTACCCAGTGCATATGAAAATGCATTATGCCATTTTCAAAACCATTTTTACAATATGTCAATATGCATATTTTCAATCAACTACAGTTCACACATGTAATCTCAACACATCAACCATCACCTAATTCTAGCTCACTGAAAGCAAATCACAATCTCATCTCCAATGGTTTACACACACACAATTATATTCCATAATTGTGGCCTCATGTTAACACATCAAACATTAACCTATTAATTTCTTTGATCAACCAACTCCCCAAATTAGCTCACTTGAGCAATTTACAATATCATCTCCAATGACTTACAACACAATTTTATTCCATATAATTGTGTCATTGTGTTAACACATTAAAATCATGTCTTAACCTATCTATTTCCGCACATACCAAGCCATTCATTTCAACAACTCAAGCACACAACATATGGACGATTTTGGTCCAATTATTGATAAACCCGGATCAAGCTTTTAATGGGCCCCAAAACAGGCATGTGGGCCGGGCCCACTGGCACCCACTCCTCCTACATCTGTTCCTCTTGTTGGAACCGAATTCCATATCCATTTCCAGTCTCCTACTCACCAAAACACAATTTATTATATAAATTATGATACCAATAGCCAAATCAGTCCCTAAACTGATCCGGACTGACCAAAAATATCCCAAAAATTTCCACACTTCGGTTCTAAGATTTGGAACCGATCAAACGGCCCCTCACGGCCTTAAACCAACACAAACATTTATAAAACACTTAAACAGCAAAACAAGTAGGATAAAACCCTACCTCACGGAGTTTGTCTAAACTCCAACTTTTTTGGTGTCCGCAGCTCTCATCACAGATCAATTTGCTTCAAATTCGACGTAAACCGACTATCCGACGCCAGAGATATGAAAAAGAAACTAAAAGAAAAAAAATAAAAAACAAAATTTCTCTCACCTCTCTCTCTCCACGGGACGACTCCCCCTCCGTTTGACTGATTTTTTTTCCTTTTATTTTATTATAATAATAATAATATTATTATTATTATTATTATTATTATTATTATTATTATTATTATTATTATCATTTTGATAAACGATTTCTATTACATCATTCGAGTCCATTTGGCCTAAAAATTTTATTTTCAGTCTTACTTTATCAGAATGAACTTAACAAGCTACTTCCCCCGACTTCAGAGATTTTCAGAAAATCTCAGCCTCTAAGTCACCAAGATTATCACCTTAAATTGTGAAATATTATGACTTTCTCACCACGAAACTTTTTCAGTGGTCACTAGATTTCTCATGAGACTAATTTAATCCACAAGAGTCCGGTCATCCCGGCATCTAGAGAATTTCCGATTTTCAACCGAAATTACCATTTTACTCCTTCGTAAAAATTGAATTTTTCTCAGTTTTACAACAAGGAGCTGTATGTCAAATGACTCCTGAATACAGCGCACATCATCCTCCATTAGGCAAAGAGGGAGGAGTGGATGACACACGAGGCATCCAAGATATGGGTGTTGGTACTAAGAGGAAGGAAGATCCATCTTCTTCCAACCCGGGAAAGAAGCAGAAGACCTCTGTTTTGCAAGGATATCCAAGACAAGGCCGAGGTCATCAGGACCAAGGCCAAGATGGGACATTTAGTCAGCAGTAAGGTGATGATGTTATTTTGCCGACAAAATTTATAAACTGGCTGTGATCGCCCACCCGGAGGTAGAATCCTGTTGTTGATGGGACACCTCGGGCCCCAATCATCAGTGAGACAAGTTAGGGTTGCCAGTCAAGATGGGCAGATGGTGTGCTACCATTGCCAAGAACCCGGTTATGAGGAGTGGATCGCCTCGAGGCGGATCCCGAGGTTCGGGACTGCGCGCCTCCCGGGCCACTGAGGGACACGAAAGCAGACATGGGGCCATTTCTCCATACCCTAGTGGGTCGAGGACCAAATACCTAAGACTTCACACAGACGGTCACATAGGCTAGGGCCGCAGCTTTAGGTCGCGAGGTCGAGCATAGGGTTCAAGTAGGCCGAGAGTTCAGTCAGCCGGGCACATCGTGTTAACATTACCGCACCGGGTATATCAAAGAGATTGTCTTAGAGGCAGGTCTCAGCAGTAGCAGACCATGCAAATTAGCCTGGATATACAGGTACGCTTCTACTGCATTTGTTGACTAGAGTAGCGCGAACGATGCGCTATGTTCATTCCTTAATGTACCTCAGGTGATAGGTTTGAGACAGGTCGAGGCCTTTGTGAAAACCATAATATGAGATTTCTTCCCTAGATCTGTAGAGTTACCGATGTGTCGAGATCGTGAGTCGTGATCCTTGACTCGCTCATGCGGACCATGTAAGGGTAGACATAATGGGTGTTGATGTCATTCTTAACAGATGGATGAGTCGACACCATCAAAGTCACACCAGACCTTAGCCTGGTTGTCATACCCGACACGGTCTCGTTAGAGTTGGGAGGCTACACATGCAAGTGGTTGATGCAGAGTGTGCTGAATTAGACGAAATTCTTTTTAAGGATGGGAGAATGTAAGACCCGAGAAAATTCCAATTTTCTCAAAAAGGGCAAAATCGTAATTTTGGTAAAAATCCGAAATTTTTCTAGATCTCGGATGACGAAATGGACTTCTCCGTTGAAATCGTCTCGTGAAATTTAGCTACCACGTCGAATTTCATTGGATTCCGAGGTGGTCGGGATTTCATGTTTTCACAGTACGGGTGCCTGATGACACATGACAAGTGGCGGTGTGTGGATTTGCCACACGGCAAACTCCAAGAGAATGACACTTGGCATTGAAGGAGGGTCACAATTAGCTATGTGTGGAATAATCCATGCCCCATTGAGCCATGTAAGTGATGATGTCATAAAGAGGAATTATGAAATAAAAGAAAATGGAATGGAAAATGGATAGCCACACACTTGGCTTGAGGAAGGGGAGGAAATTCTCCCTTTGAATCTAGATATATCACTAATGCCCAGTCAGAGGAGAATGCCAAGAGAAAAATGAGATGAGAAATAGGGAAGAGGAGAAAAGAAAAACAAAAAGAAATGAAGAGCAAAAGAGAAAGCAAAAGGAAGGAATAAAACAAAGGAAAGAATTCAGAGGGAGAAAGGGAGGGAAATGGAAAGAAGACCAAACGTGCAGGAGGAAAAAAAAAAGGGATGCAGTGAGGTTAGATTTTTTATTTTTCTAGAGAGAGAGAGCACCATCTCTCTAGGTTTACGGCCGATCGGACCGTCGGATTTCTTCGGGCCAAGAAGCAAAGTGGTCTCACACACTGTGATCACACGTGGGCACCCCGCCTGAGTTTTCAACAAACCCGGAGGTACGGGTTTTATCCTGCCTGTTTTAATCTCGTTTAAGTGTTTTGTAAATGTTTGTGTTGGTTTAAGGCCGTGAGTGGTCGTTTGATTGGTCCTAAATCTTGGAACCGAAGTGTGGAAATTTTTGGAACCCATTTGGGCAGTCCGTGACAAGAAATTGTGTTTTGGTGAGTAGGAGACCGGAAATGGGTATGGAATTCGGTTCCACCAAGAGGAACCGACAAAGAGAGAGTGGTCACTGATTAGCCTAATCGTTATGTTTTTGTGTGGAATAGTGACACATGAATAGTGATGTGAATAGTAATCACAGAATATTTTATGAGAAAATGTGCTTGGTTGAGTGATTCAAATTGAATTGCTCGTGTACGTTAATTAGCCCATGCGAGCTATTTTTTGTGTAATGGATTGAGAAATTGTTTAAGAGAATGGCTTGAGTTGGTTGATCAAAGAAATAGAGAGGTTAATGCATAAGCTTGATGTTTTAACATGATTTGTTCAATTATATGGAATATAATTGTGTATAGGCCATTGAGATTAAATTAGATTTGCCCTAATTATATGGAATATAATCCAGGAGGTAGCTATTACAGATTTAGATTGTGAATTGCTCAAATGAGCTAATTTGGGTGATGTTTGATCAATATTGAATAGCTCAAGTGAGCTAGTTTGGGTGATGGTTGATCTTTGTTAAATTACATGTGGTGTGAATGTAATTTGTGAATATATGCATAATTGATATATTGTATAAACATAATTGAAATGGCATAATGCATTTCCAGATATATGATACCCGGTAACCTAGAAGGCGTGTGAGTGCACACACAATTTTCGAAAACGATCATGGTTGCAAAGAATTTACAGATGATTTTTCGAGAATGGGCTGGAGACGTCCAATCGCATCATTTCGTATGAGACCACAGACTGCTTTTGAAGTTCTCCACCAATATCTCTCTGAGTGTAGTCCCATCTTACCGACATCTTCAGAGGTATTTTCGAAAACAAGTTTTGTTTTGAAATGATATTTTCTCAATACATATTTAGGTAAGTGCGAGTCATGGAGGACTCGGTGACATGGGAATGGTCATGTAGACATTCAAGTAGACCATATTTATTTGGAGTGTATGTTTTAAATTTGATATCAGATACACTTAGGTGGAGAGTAACCCATTTAGTGGTGATTCAACGCATCGGGTACAGTCATCTCTATTATGGAATTTTTTTCAGTACAGAGAGATCTCTGAGATGATGGCTCACTTTAGAGGCCGATTTTGAAGAAAGCTCAAGCCGTGGCTTTAATGTTCGTGATGGTAATATGTATTAGAATTTGTAGATTTTAATATGTATTTTGTATTAAGAGTAATGAAATAACTCTGGACTATTAGAATATAGTTGGGTATAACATGAGCATTGCACATAGGTCTGGAGTGGCATTATCAGTATGCCTCGTGATACGAGACGATGGATTTTCCGCAGTTGACTCGGTAATCAACCCAGACCCCTGCCAGCGCCATTTCTGCATTCATTTTAGATTCTTTGTAAATGAATCTAAAATGTTTGTAAGTATGATCTTGCAACATTTTTCGTGGGCCCAACATGACAGATATCAACCCTATAGTTATTATGGATTTGGTTCATTTGAAGAGAAACTTTTCTCAATAATATTTAAGAATGTCTCAACCAACCTTCCAAGTGTGAAAAAAAACATATCTTTTGGAAGTCGACCGCTTACAAGTCGCTGAAGGACATAATTTTTAATTATTTCAAGACCAATATTCCTATAAGCTTCACATAAAAGACAAATTAAATATCTGATTAGCATATCCATTCTTAATCTACTTTGATTCTCTCATGATATGTATGTCAGGCTATGCATGTTCATATATAGGCAACACTGCATAAGATATGGTTTCAAAGAATGTATAATTAATTAATGTATGTCTCTTTAGTTGAAGGTCTACCCTAGAAAACTACTAGTCAAATGAAATAAATGAAATATACAGTTTGTGTCACTGAAGTTAGAAGTTTACCAATAAAAAAATGAAAAAATTATAGCACACTTTGATTCTCCAAATCTAGGATATGTTTTTTTTAAATTTTTAAGGCTATTTTGTTTACCCAGAATTTATAAATGTTTTTTGTAGCGTAATTATGAGACTATAGAGGTGTTTCTGAGTGGGCCTATGCATACATGAAAGATGCTTAAGTCATATCACGTTATGAGTGGACCGGTGCATACATGGAATATGCCTTTAAGTCATATCACACCCAGAGTAATCCCTATATGAGTCAAGAGGGACCACAAAGATGATAAAACTTTACTACATAGCAAAGTTGTATTCCTAGGATTTGAACTCAAGACCGCATAAAACAATTATCTCACCTATAATTGTAAAATATTGTGAAAGCCTGGGTTGGGTGGATGCTGAATTCTTCATTTGATAGTTGGGTCAAGCATTAGTATTGGGTCACCATACCAAAGCATTCACCACCACCACATGTGGTCTCATCTTCCAGATTTTTTTTCTTAAATGTCATTGGAAATATTTATATTACTTTTCAGAAGAGTTTTTATCCAAAGAGTCCTTTTAAGAATGACCAAGTGGAAACCACCACCACCGAAGCTCTTCAAGAATCAATTAATCAAGTGGCCATGAAATTATGATTTTTAGGTACTTGTCTCATTCCTGTTTTAATTGCTGTGCATGTACTAACGAACGAAATAAAAATTATTTTTTAAAGTTAAAAGATCATAACAATAGCCCTTAACCTCATAGTAAAGAACAGATGGGAACCTGAGTTTCCACATTCGAATCCTTGTAAAACCAGAGTACTAGAACAGGATACTATACAATGTGATAAATAAAATGAATAGAAAAAAAAAGAAAGAAAGAGAACATAACATTAAAATAGTTTATACAAGGGTGTTAGAGATTTTTACGCGGCTCAATCAATTTTATTTTCATATGATTGGTTATAAATGAAAGAAAATCATTCTATTATGTCATTGAAAATATTCCAAAGGAATAAAAACCAAATACATGCAATTATTTTATTGTTTTTAAAAAAATATGCAATTATTTGATTTAAAAAAAAATTAGTGTTTTTCCACTTCTATTTACACGACTTGGAATCCTTCTTGCTGCTAGGCTCGCAGCGAGAACTGATGGAGACTCGTGAGAAGGCCGTTGAGGAACGGATGGAGACCCTCCATGACGTATCGCGTGCCATGACCGAGGAGTTCGAGGATGACAAGATCTCTCAGTGAGATCGTTCTGAAGTGAGCAGCTGTGCGTGGCACACCATTCGTCGCAGATCCGCCTCCTGCAAAGGTGCGAGTACCCGAGTCCAAGCCTGTGGTGTGCTGAGTGCCAAAGACTTCAGAACTTCCTCTAGACATGGAGCACACTTCATCAAGCACCGAATAATTGCTGGTAACAAGTAACGATAACCACCATGTATTTGACGAGTGATGCAAAGCTTTGGTGGCGGACTAGATCGAGTGATGCTACTCGGCTCACCAAAGATCGAGATGAGAGATCTTCAGAAAGAGTCAAGGATCATTCCTTCCCAATAAACACAAAGACGGATGGCGCAGAGAGTCCCGAAGAAGCCTGCTGCACTCCGCCCGCCGTGAGACTATGTGCAGGAGTTTAGCTCGTTGATCCTTGACATCAAGGACATGTCCGAAGTCAACAAGATGTTCAACTTCATGTCCGGGTTGAAGGGATGGGCTCAAACATAATTGAGGAGGCAGGGTGTCCAAGACTTGCCCTCAGCAATGGCAGCAGCAGACTGCCTATCCGATTACAGAGTGACCTCTTCCCCTACTCCCACCCAAAAGGGGAAAGGCCAGAAGCAAGAGTTGAACCGGAAGTCATAATCAAAGACCTCCAAGAGTGGAGGCAAGGGTTGGAAGAAGCCGCAGGATATGCAGGCTAAAGTGGGGGAGAGAGGGACTTCCTCACAAACTACCAGGTCGTTGGGATGCTACATCTCGCAATGTAATACATCGAGCAAGAGACTGCCCAAAGAAGGAGAAGCTCAATGCAATCATAGCAGAAGACGGGGAAAATAGTGGGGCAGAGGGCCCTATTAGAGCCAATCCTCTTCAGTTATTGAACGCCATTCGAGCCGAGGTGACTCACAAGGGACTGATGTATGTTGAGTTGCTGACTGGTGGGCAGAAAATTATGGCATTGGTAGATAGTGGGGCAACCCAAAATTTTTTATCAACAAAGGAGACAGCCAAACTCGGATTGAAGCTCACTAGAGATGACAACAAGCTCAAAGTCGTGAATAACCAAGCACAAGAGACGCATGGCATGGCCAAGAACATGTCAATTCAGATGGGGGATTGGGAAGGTACAATTGATTTCCTTAGTGTTCCTTTGGATGACTTTGATTTTATTTTAGGCAACGATTTCTTCCAAAGAGCCAAGGTAGCCTTTGTCGCGACTCTTGAATTCCAATCGCTGATCATGGATGAGAAGTACCATGCTTTGTGGCTCTCAGATCAACAAGCGCCTAAGAGACCTTTTTTGGGAGAAGACCTTGCCTCGCCTGTGAATCCTGAGAAAGGTCCGAGGAAGGGTGAGCACATGTATGCCGCGCATTAATCGAGATCAAGTCGACAAGCAAGTCGAGGTACCGTATGCAATCGTCCCATACCGAGTAGACGGCACGTGATGCCCGTGAGCTGCCTAAGAAGCCGCCATCGAAGGCGTGACGATCGACCGAGCTCGCGCCAGATCGAGAACCCCTGCCAAGCTCCTTATCGGATGACTCCACCAGAGCGACTGAAGTTACGTAAGAAATTGACGGTCGCTGATGCGGCTTAGTCCAAATTCTCCTCCAAAGCGCATGGAGCATCAAGAGTCGCCGTAAGAAGCAAGATGGAATGCTTCGATTTGTGTGGACCATCAAGATCAATTAAGTCACGATCAAGAACAAGTATCTGATACCTTTAGCTGTGGAATTGTTCGATCGATTGAGCAAGGCTGAGTACTTCACCAAGCTAGACTTGTGATCGGGATATTGGCAAGTGGGCGTGGCTGAAGGAGTCGAGGCCAAGACTACATATGTAACACTGTATGGAAGCTTTGAATTTTTAGTTTTGCCTTTTGGATTAACTAATGCTCCTGCAACGTTTTTTAACCTCATGAATGATGTCCTATTCGACTTCCTGGATTCATTCGTGGTGGTATACTTGGACGATATCAGGATTCATGTACCGACTCTTAAGATCACGTGGTGCACCTTGAGATGGTGTTTGACAGATTGCAGCAGAACCAGTTGTATGTCAAGAAAGAGAAGTGTGAGTTTGCTTAGACCGAGATCAAGTTTTTGGGTCATCTGATTTTGAAGTCTCGGATTCGGATGGATGGTGCGAAGGTGGCAGCAATTCGAGATTAGCCAGCCCCGACTAGGGTGACAGAACTTCGATCGTTCCTTGGCTTAGCAAACTACTACAAGAGATTTATTATGGGCTATTCCAAGATGTTTCATGCTCACGAACCTTTGAAGAAAGAGAGAAGCGGCAATGCTGGATGCGTGAGTGCTGCCGCCCAAAAGCTCAAGGATGCGATCACCCTCGCCGCTAGACTCCGCCTCGACTTGGAGTTTCTGCTTGCTGAGTGATGCGCTCTAAAGGGCCTTAGGTGGTGCTGCGTGCAAGAGGGCATCCAATAGCATTCGAGAGTTGGCTAAAGCGCAACAGTCAAAGGTACAACGCCCATGAGAAAGAGATGACTACAGTCATCCATTGCCTTAAGACTTGGAAGCACTACTTGATGTGAACGCGGTTCGTAGTAGTGACTGATGATGAGTTCCTAAAACACTCATGCCATACCCGTGTCTGTCTTATGGTTTTAGCTTAATTTTATAGATAAATACGTATTTTTATAGCCCGATATCTGATTCTTGAATTTTGTGTGAATAGCAGGTGGAACGGGTAATTTTTGAGATCATTTTGGAGCAAAGAGAAGAAGAGCATAAAACTAGCAAGTAACTGCCGCACGTCCCAACATCGCGATCGCCGTCAACGGTAAAGAAGTCAACAAGTGGCCAACGCCGCTGACGCCAACGCCGCGACGCCGCAACATCGCAAACGCCGCCGCACTTCGCTCACCATCATTAAAGAAAAAGGACCGTAAATCGAGGCATCAAGAACGTGCATTCCAACGAGGGCACCAAAGCGTAGCAAGAATGACCCGCATCGCGACAAGAGATCCATTTCTTTATGTTTTCTTCTTTTATGATAAAACTGTGGATGTTTTATAGATAGATTACGTGTGTAATTACGCCCAAGATGTTCTAGATTCATTATTAGGGTTTTGTTGAACTCTCGCACTATCGATGGATTAAGTTTTTTGACTTTATAAGATTCATTATTCATGACTTGTTAGTATCTCGTCTATATCTGATTTATATACATGCGATGTCTGGCCAACATTGGCATGGTTTTACTCGGTATCCGAGATTGAGAGATGAGGACGCCTAAGGATCTGAATAGAGCGACCCTCGGTCAATTTGGTAAATAAAGATATCCCGATTCCGAGGGTGGCGATTAAGGTTAAAACATTTAAGCCGCTTTAGCAGCCGTCAGTTAAGATACGCCAACCCTCGTAGCGATAGTGGATACACCTTGCAGAGGCTTTAGGCACGCTCACCGCCAATAAGTCGCGAAATGGACCAATAGTAAATTATTCTAGGAGTAATCCATCAAAGTGTAAGGGTGGGAGACATAGCCCTAGTCTCCACAACACAGTAGTTTACTAAGATAAATTAGTTTAGTTTGATCTCACACATTAATTAATTTGTCACTCAAAGCTTACATCCAGATAATATTCAAAGGCTAAACTCAGTAGTCAACGTACTTATCCCCGTGGATCATTATCCATACTTAGGTACACTATATTACTTGATACGACGGGTGCACTTGCGTACATAGGCGTATACATTTTACACATCACGCTTTCGACCTATCAACTGACAATGTAGCCAACACCTTCTTCTGAAGACTCGTAAGAAGCCATCGCCAAGCCGGCAGCTCGATGGTAAGAGTTCTTAGCTGACTTTGACTTTATGTGGGTGCACAAGCCGGGTCGACACAACCAAGTGGCAGATGCGTTGAGTAGGAAGGAAGTTGCGAGCTACGTGGGATCGTTGAGTTTGGTTGTGGCAGACTTCAAAGAGCGAGTTAGATAGGAAGCTCCACAAGACTCGGTGTATCAAAAGCTAGTTAAGTAGGTGAAAGAGGGAACCACGAGGTGATATCACTAGAATGAGTTGCTTTACTTCATGAGAGGAAAGTCAGGCGCCTTCAAGCAAGCTAAGGAGGGAGAGTCATGGATGAAACACATGATAATGAAGGGTCGGGTCACCCAGAGAAGCAGAGAACGCTGCATTGCCGCCCGATCTTTTTCATTTGGCCTAAGATGAAAGAAGACGTGCAAGCATATGTCAAGACATGTTTCGCCGGTTGACGTTAATCCAGCTTGAAGAAGGGCTCAGGTTATTACAGCCCCTCAATATCTGGGAAAGACCATGGCGCGGTAGTATCGATGGATCTCATCGGTTTCCAAAAGTTGAGGAATTCTGACGCTCGTAGTGGTTGACAGCTTCAAAGTCTTCATTCCACTTCGAGTGAGTGTCCGTACCGAAGAGGCAATGATGGATCTTTCTTTTAGCAATGTTAGAAACATTTTGGGATGCTTCGAGGAGCATTGTGGAGCGACGAGATACGCGGTTCATAAAGTGTGTTTTCAAATGAGTTTGCTCAAGATGTGGGGTATGGAATACAAGTTTTCTACTACGAATCATCCTCAGACTAATGGCCAGACGGAGAGAGTGAATCAGATGCTAGAGGAGTACTTGCGCCATTATGTGACAGCCTCTCAAAAGAATTGGTTTGAACTTCTAGAGCCTGTGCAGTTGTCTTACAATCTACAACGAAGTTCAGCCACGGGAATGAGCCCTTTGAGGTAGCACTAGGTTCCAACCTCGCACGCCCGATGTCGGGTTACTGCAACTGACGCAGCCGTGAGCCTCTGCATACAAATTTGCAAAGTCTCGGCAGAATTTACTTGATGAAGCCAGAGACAGCCTTAAGAAGGCAAGTAGACACATGAAGAAATATGCGGACAAAGGCAAGAGACCTTTAGAGTTTGAGGAAGGGGAGAAAGTTCTGTTGAAGCTAACTCCTCATATCTGGAAGAAGATTAGAAATAAGCAGTTCAGAGAGGCTTGATTCCGAAGTATGATGGTCCCTTTGAAGCTGTACATATCGGGGAACATGGCCTACGTCGGGGCCACTGGAGAGGTTGAAGCTTCACCCGACATTCCATGTAAGCTTCTTGAAGCCTTATCATCATGATCCTAATCCGGACAGAGTGCAACCAAAGCGGAATCCACCTATGGTAATGGTCGAGTTCGGTAAAGAGATTGCAAGCATCCTGCAAGATAGGAAGATGGGAAACTGGAAGAACAAGTGAATCGAGTACTTAATTCATTGGAAGGGGACTCGCTGAAGCAAGTCAGAGAAGGGTGCTACTTTCGCGGGCGCCAAGACCGATCCTTGAGTATATCGTCGGTCAACGGACGTTGACTACCCCAGCGGGGGAGGGGTTTGTCACTCTCTACAAATAACATGAGTCTCGTGCGGCATGGTAATTTCGTCTACCCATGCCCCCTAAGGGAAACACAAGGCAAACCGAAGGAAGTGCTGACTCCGGGAAGAGAAGTCAAAGAAGACAGGCATGAGCCAAGCACGCATATGAGGAAAGGAAATAATATGGCAGGAAGACAAATGCGCTGTCGCAAGACTCACTACCGAGGCCCGGGGCGCGGCACTTGAAGCAAACAGAATCAGTGTGGGAGAAGCTTGCAATATATAGGCACGAGAGCCTTAGGCGGCAAGTTCCTAATTGGTGTGCAATAAGGATTCCTACGATCATAGATTTTAGCGCAAGGACTCCTAGTCCCAAGATCGGGCGTGGGGCCTGTGTATAGAGTTCTAATTAGTCTAGACTCCTAGTACGGGAAGGATTCGCGTTGGCTTGCAGATTGAAGACTTAGAGTTAGAGTAGGACTCTTAGTCATATTTGTACTAGGACTGCCCTTGTGCAGCCTATATAAAGGGGCCTGCGTGCTCACTTGGTAGAGATATTGAGAATTGGATCCACAGAGAGCATAGAGCATCTCGAGATGTGGGAGCCTTTGCGAATGATTCTTGTATTTTAGTAGCTAATAAATACGAGTTGGGGAGAGTGCCACGTACGCCTTGTGTTGGAGTGAAACGTGAGGCATAGAGAAGGCTGGCCTAGCGGGTTCCTAGGCGCCGCATTCGGGAATCATGTTTTTAACGCACTATTAGATGTTTCTCTATTTTCCCGTACTTATTCATTTTGCATACCTTCACAAATCTATTTTGCATCTCATAATATTTTTTTATCAGAATATAAAGCATTTATGGAAAATCTTGTAATTTAATAACATATCAATTTTGAAATTTGTTTCTACAATATTCTTTATAAAAATAAATTTATACTAAATAGGAATTTGAGATACTTTTCAATGAGTTACAACATTGACAAAATAAGGCCTTCTAGATAATCATTTTACCATGAAATTCGATAAATTATTGAACTTGATTACCTGATACACTAAAATGAAAATCATTGCATGTAGTTCTATAATTAATTTTGTGGGGTTTTGCCAGTTTGAATTACTAGACCTAGATATTTAGGAGGTTAATTGAAGATCATGGAGGAAAATTGTGGATTTGGGATCTGTTAGCCAAATGCTTATTTTAAAGTAGTTGCAATAACATTATCCCATGATTGGGAACTTTTAGGTTTTAGTTCATTTGGAGAGAATATTTATTAAAAAATATATAAGGACCTACCAATATTTTGAGGGTTTCTTGACCAACCTTCACAAGTAAAAAATCTTCTGAGGTCAGAATTGGCCTACACATAACATTATCCCATTTTTAAATCCGTCAAAACCAATATTCTTCCAAAAATCAATCCTCATATAAAAATGCAAATGATCCGAATAAAGATATCCATATTCTTCGCCATCAAGTGATTCCCTCTCAAATGTTGATATACACTCAGGTTCACATTTATGCAACAAGGCATAGAATAATACGCTTTGAAAGTATACACCACCCGAGCAATTTATTAATTTGTTTTACACTTCGTGTTGAAAAAGTTAATGACATTTATAAAGGTTCGTAATTTCGTGGAATGAAATTATTATCATTCAAAATGGTAAGAGTAGGGAAGTCAAACATTTGGCATCTTAAGGTTACAAATAAGTCTTCTCTTTATAAAGGTGTTGTACTTTCAAAGATAGAAGACAGGAAGCCATGAGTCTCAAGTTACCCTTCTGTCTTCTTTCCATTTGAGATAGATCAAACTCATTTTTCAGTTGGTCGGAATGTAGCAAAGTGCTTTTATGAATCATTCGACAATTGTTTTATCCTAAGAAACAAACACCTTTGAATTCAAATTCACTACTGAAACAAATTTTGTTCAAGAAAATTGTGTGATTCACAAGACTAAGTTATTTTCTACTTTGGTGTATTTCTCCTTTACTCTATATTAACATTTAAGGTTTTGTTATTTGCTTATTTGTTTTATTTGAGCTACCCAATTTTATGTGTAAGAGACAAATTCATCAACACTTCCACACTTCGAGACCTAGCAAAGTAGTAAAATAAATGAAATCTAACAAAAATTTTAATTTTATATCACTTAAGTACTTGGAAGTCCATATTATCTTGTCACCTAAAATCACTAAATTTCAGGACATATGATTCTCAAAAGCTAATATATTTTTTTTTCTTTTCTGAATTTTTTTTACTTCTTACTTTCACATATTACGTTGTAGTATTATGTTCTTAGAAGTATTCGATACTGGTTTTCTCGTTATACCCATCCCATCCCTTTAGAAGTACTTGGTACTCACTATGTTTATCTATATAGTTTTATAATTATTGCAAAAGATTGTGAAAGCCTGGCAAGTAGCCGCTGAATTTGTTGAAAAATCGCCTTTCTCCAGTGGGCATATACCACAAGGATATTTGGTCTCAATTTTCCTGATGATCATTTTATCTCTTCTGGATTGACAAACTTTCGTGAATTAGATTCATCCAAACCCCATCGAAGCAATGACCATGTGGGATAACCATCATCAACATAAACCATTTTACCTTAATATTATGATTAATTAAGTGCATTAATCTCCATACAACTCCAAAATCTTTTGTTGATGTTTATCAATCCACATATATTATTATTTTTTATAACAATGTAATAGAAAAAAATAATGGATTAATTTGCCTATAGCTTTTGCTGGCTTTCTTTGGTTATGCAGCTCTTGTGAGGACTAGAAGATTAGATGGTTAGAACTTAAAGATGGTTACAAGAGTTCTTATAACTTTAAAATATGTTTACATAATTATTTGACAAGAAAAAAATCATAATTATCCTCGTAAATAAAGATATGTCGCATAAGATTGTAAAACCAAATAGACAGAATCAAACAAGTATATGCCAACATCGACGAAAGACTTTTGATATATTTATAACAGTCCATTTCAAATGCAAACACATTTTCATGTATCAAAAGAATAGAAAACAATATATGAAATATATAAATTTACATCATTTATATAGAATTTCCTAAACATCTAAGAGGGGAATATCGATCTGATGGCTTTCAAAATCACTCTCTAAGTTGAAATCAAATCTTAAAGTCAAATTATTTACATGCCACATCACCACCCCTTTATAGCTCCACAAAAACATGTGACATCCATTAATTCTTCAACTATTTAGATTTATCTTTTTCGACCTTTAATTTGTAATATATATCTTCATTCATTAAAGTGTCAGATCATGATGTCATCACGCCAAAAGTTCGGGGCCGTGGATTCAAAGGTGGCTATTGCCAAAGATTGGGCCTTGGACCCCGCTTGGGCCTTTGTGGTAACTGGGTTGGGCCTACAAAATGGAGGCCCAAGTTTGGCTAATGGACGTTAGGGTTTGGGTCTAGCTCATTGGGTGGCATGCATTTGTACATTTTAGACTTGTATTATTTATTTAGAAATATTTGGTTAAAAGATATTAAATAATGCAAACTTTGTGAATTTAACATTTCCCATGGAAGTTTTCAAATTATATATATAAAACCCTAGTCTTATTTTCTCTAAACTTTTTTTCTTCTAGCCTCTTTTCTTTAAGAAATGAGGGGTGATTTTTTGTCATTCTTGGCATGAAATCACCCTCTACATCTTATTTTCATCTTTTTTTTTCTCAATAAAGTGGTTCTTCCACAAAGATATAGGTTTTTATATGTTTTTCATGATTTAGTTGTCACCTTGGTGCGTGTATGATTGTCACCGCTTTTGTGTGCGTGTGATTGTCGTCTTGGTGTGGCAGGTGGTTATGTCATCTCAGTATGACAGCTTGGTTTTCGTAGTCGTGGTGCGACGTTTATTTATCGATAATTCAAACGAAGCAAAGTACGTATTTATAAGAGACAAGAAATCAAATCAATGGTCGTTAATCGCTAGTATGCCGCGACAACCGAGTCAAAGATATTCTAGTCACAATAGTAATATCATATGTGCAGACTCAACTATCAAATGTATAGGCTTTGAGTCGTTTCATTATGTTATTAACTTGATGTTGTTTCATCCTTGTGGTTTTTAGCAATTTTGATTATATGTTTATCGATGTATTGCTAGTTGAATCACGAAATTATTTCTCTTCAAAAAAAAACATTTTCCATGTAATATAGTTTACTATATTGTAACAAAGTGCTTAGTTGTAAAAAAAAAAAATTCCCATATTTTTTTCTTGAAAAATAACTTATTATGGACAAAAATGCCCTTTTCCATTTCATGTATTTACATTATCTCTTAAGAAGAGGGTTAGTTTTGCAAGAAAATAACAAAGGGTATTTTTAGCAAAATCAGGTAAAAAATTTGAAAGAGGGTCAAATTTCAAAAATTGAGCTTTCAAAAGGTCTTTTAATCAAATCACCCATTTATTTCTTTAATTTATTTTAGAATGAGAAATGAAATAAAGCGCACAGGAAATTGAAAAAATGGAAGAAATAGGTGAGATTTGTAAAGCCTGAGAAAATTCATAATTTCGGTTGAAAATCCAGAATTTTTCTAGATCTTGGATGATGAAACGGACTTCACCATTGAAATCGTCTCGCGAAATCTAATTACAACGTCGAATTTCGTAAAATTTCGAGATAGTTGAAATTTCAAGTTTTTCGAGGTACTGAGGGTAGCACAGACACTCGCATGTGTCGAAAGGGACTACGCAGCCACGTATCAAGTGAAAACGAAAGGAAACAAGAGCTCGCTAGGCCTATGCGACATGTGGCAACACATGATCGGGTGGAAACCAAGGTGGATGGATATGAGATATGGAAATCTAAGTGAACCAATGATAAAGGACATGCAGTGAGGACATCTCACTTAACCCATCTCGACCAAACAAGGGGGTGGGAGAAGGAGAAAAGAGAGAGAAAGAAAGGGAGAGCTTTGCAGAGAAGCTCTTACATTCTCTTTAGATTTCCCCGGGCGATCACCCGATGGTTTCGGTGAAGAAAGACAAAGTTCTTCCTCACTAAGTAAGAGCTTCGCACCGAGACTAGAATCGAGGAGTTTTGACAAACTCCAAGATGTAGGATTTTTCCTTACTGCGTTTTAGTATTTTGCTAAGGGCAATCCAATGGTTATATTTAGGCCTTAATGCCAGCCGTACCAAAAGACGTGGATTCCAGCAGGCTCGGACTGCTGACAAATTGAACTGATTGTTTTAGTAACTCCAAGATGAATTGCCTGACCATTGATTTGCCCAAGGTAAAGCATATATCATAAATGTGAATAAATATGTTGGTTTGTGTAAATTATGTTAGGCTATGCATGCTTGATATATTAACATGAAATGGGCATGAAAATGGCAGGCCATGCTTCATATGCACGAGACACCATAGAATGTGAGGTAAGTGCATGACATGGTTTCGGGAGGGTCGACTAACAATTATTTATCTGAGTATCCACTAATATATATAAGATATATATATATATATATATATATATAGGTATATATATATATATATATATATATATATATATATATCGAAGGGTTGTCCACAACAAAACAAATATCTTGTTTGAAAACAACTTTTCAGCATGGCAAATGCACGCAAGGAGTCGGTGAAGATCTCGAGGCATGGACGGGGCAGCGAGACATTCAAGTAGGGATATGAATGATTTACTTGAATGTTTGTGTGGTTGCCATTGCATGAGCACTTTGGTGGGGACTAACCCATGTAGGAAAATTCAACTACTGGGCATTGCTCACACCGTCATGGGAAATAATTTTAGGTACTGGAGGTACGCCGGGGGATTAAGCTCATTCGAGACCTTAGGAGATAAGAGAAGGCCAGATTTGGCTTTATTATGTATTTTTGTGAAAATCTGGGTAGAAAACCCTGTTTTGTACTATGTAAAGAACAAGTGTTGTAATTAAACTCGTTTTTGTATATTAAATACATTTTGGCAAGTTTTCCAGGTTCCAGTGGCCTTTATGGTAATAAGGAAATTTTGATGTTGATTTTATAGTATTCTAAACAGAAAAAAAAAAAAATTAAGTGCAGGATTGAACTGGGTGGCTAATATCCATTTTTTCAGCTGTCGCGACACCGCAGCTGGGTGTTCCGGGGACAGAGGTCACGGCGCACAAGAAAGGCGCCTCCCCGCTACAAGACGTAATTAAGGACCCGCGTGCGATCGGGCCGGTGTATTTTAGGAAGGCCCGTCGCAACAAAGCCTTCAGTGCTCTACAGACAGAGATTTTAGTGTCTCGACAAGATTTGGTCGCTCGTGTCAAAGACATGCCTGCGGTCGAATGAACAGCGCCAGGGGCTGTCACGACAACCGCGATAGAAGAAATTTTGTTGCGACAGAGAATTCTCCGTCACAAAGTTTTACAATGTCTTCTCGTCACATTGAGAAATCTCGTCGCGACGTACTTCTCAAGGACTCCTCAAGGTAATAGGCCTTTCCAGTTCACGACAAAGTTCAGATACTTCTGCTGCTCGACAAAGTTTCATGTGTCGCGTATAGTTCACAATGGAGGGCCGAGGTGTGCATGACAACTCTGGTAGCTAGGTATACAATACCAGAGTTTGGCTGGGTTTCCTATAAGTTTGTTTTTTATCTTTCACAAAGATGGTACGAGCAAATTTTAGGGTACACGAATACCTAGGGACGACAAGTGTTTTAGCTCGATCATGCATTCAATAGGCATTTGATGAAATGATATGTGTGATGTGTGCTTGAATTGTATGAAATATATATATGATGATTGGTATATGAACACTAGGGTTGGAAAACATAACCTTAGGGGCTCGGAAAACAGAATGAACATGAAAATTCGGGAATTGAGTTTAATTGTATTAGTGGTTGGCGATTAGCACCACTAGTGAAAAAGGTGATGAAGGGTCATCATGAATACATATTAGTGGTTGGCAAAAATAAACTAGTTATTGAGATAGAAATTTAATAACGTTGTTGCCATTTGACATGCGATGGCAAGTCGAGGACGCGCTGGATGTAGAGTAAGTCATCCACAGGTGCTAGTCAGCACCACTATTTTGACAAGCAAAGCTCATGGAGGCTATAGGTGTCAGAGTCGTTTCCATTGCACAAGCTAGTGCAAATTCGGGGGTCAGAGTGTCCCAACCTCCAAAGGTTTGGGACACACCATCCTCCTCGACATTCACAGGGGAGGGGATCCGATGGTGGCAGACCACTGTCTGACGGTTTGAGAAGATTCAGATTACGGAGATTACCTCTCGATACCAAGATCGCCATGCGCCTGCTAGAGAGCGAGTCCTAGATATGGTGGGACTAGGTTAAGACCTCTAGGGACTTATTGGCAATGACTTGGGCAAAGTTCAATGAGCTCTTCATGGGCAAGGCTTTTCCGGCCATTGCTAGACATGCAAAGGCCCAGGAGTTCCTAGAGCTAAAGCATGTAGCTATGACAGTGCTAGAGTACGTGGCTAAGTTCACAGAGTTAGCCCGTTTTGCTGATGACTACGTGGCCACAAATATGGCCAAGGTGAGGAAATTTGAGAATGGGTCAAGTTGTCCATTCGGGGCAAGATCGTGGAACCTCCCATAAAATACGGACTTTATGGTCGTGACAACCATGGCCATACTGCAGTGAGATAGAGATCTACAGCATCCGAGATGCTGTGCTAGTGGCAAGAGGAATGAGAGTCGGACTTCTTCCAGTTTGGGAAAGAAGCTGAAGGCTTCTAGTTCTCGAGGGTTTCAGAGCCACGACTATCCAATCCGAACTGAGTCCGGGTTGCTAGCCGAGTTCATTTACCAAAACATATACAAAACAAAATACAATCAAGTAAACATTCCATTTTTGTATAAAACAGCTTTCAAATATAAAAGGAAGCAATTTCAACTGTTAGGGCCCATAAACATTTACTTTAACAAAACAACACATTTACAAATAAAGGCATTCCATGCCCATTCAAAATAATATACAAAATCGTTTCAGAGTTTAACTCTTTTGATCACAAAACATCAATTGTTTGAAAGCAGGATGGATGCATATGATGGAGTATATACTTTTACTCCGCAGATTTGATGACTTCACGCTCCCCGGATCTTGTCCTTCGTCTCTCGTTCACTTCTGCACTCGCGCATAGATAAAAACTACGCCTCCAAGACATTTTCATGCTTAGGTGGTTCTATACGATTCTCTCTTTATTTCAGCTTAAATCAATCATAATTAAGACAATGCTTTCAGACTTCTTAAATGACTAATGCAGATAAATATATACATAAATAAATATGTCCATTTAATCACTCATAATTCATTGGTCATCTCAAACTATGCATTTCATGTGTAACAAATCATTCAGATCATAAATCATGCACTTTTTCATTCTCATTATCATTTTGCATTTTAGTCCTTATCGAATTTAACCTATGCTTTTGGTGCATAGGATAACGAATCACCGACACGGTCCCGCTGGGCTAAAGGCCGGTGTAAACACGGTTTTATAAAAATATGTACTCGGTTGGGATACGGATCGGTATGCCATAATAGTACGTTTGTTTGACTCTTATTGGTATACCAATCTATCCTTAACTCGAATTTAATGGTTAACATTCTATTAAGGGCATTCAAATCATTTATAGAAAAATACAATATAGTATGTATTTTTATACAAACAAATCATTTCAATACTCATGCAATTTTCATGTCATTCATTTCGTAATCAATCAATTTCTCAAATTTCTAACTTAAATCAACTTGCACCATTTCACAATTTATTTGCATCAAATCAATTTAAAACAATTCAATATGCAATTCAAACATTTTGGAGATAGAGATTCGAAATAATGAGAGAAAGGTATAGAACAAACCCAAAAGCTTTGCACTTTGATTCCTATCCTCGGAATCTGGATCTCAGTTCGGGCTTTCCTCCTCGTCAGCCCCTATTCCAATACAATTAAGGAACAATATTATTCGTGCGTACTAGTGATTTTGGTTAGGGTTGATTTTCGGAGCTTAATATCGTATTCTTAATCTCACTAGAAAATAAGGACAAGATACAAGCCCGGTATGGTTGTTAGTTTCCCAACTTTAATCCATCACATAACCAAAATACTAAAATTTTGCCCTGCCTTTTAATCCTTTTCCAACAGTACTCTTGATCAATTAAACCATCTCCAAAGGAAGATTAAGTCAAAAACCTCAAACAAACACTAACACCACATGCAAGGATCTTTATTTTCCACTTTTGTACTCTCTGGATTTTATTACTCAAAAATTATTCAAACAGTTTTCAAAAATTATGAAACTCTACAGTTTAGTTATTTATATATCCAATGACATCTCTGAAATTTTTCAATTTAAAATTCCTTCTCTAAGGCCCTCAACCACATAACACAAACAGGGCAAAATATGTTGTTGCTTTTTTCAAACAGCAAGCATTCCTTTGAAACGTCTCGCCAAAACCAATCCTAATGTTGTCCAAAATTAACTTCAAACATTGATTTGATTAGCTTAGACCAAGGTCTAACCAACCCCCAAGCACCCAAAATCAGATTATAAACCAATTGGTCCAATTTTTTTACTTTAACATCCCAAAACCTTAACCTGTCCACTTTGACAGCTTGTAACAAAACACTTTCTAAAATCAAATAAATTCCTAAATAAATTTGTCCAACATAAAAGTTAATATTTCCAAAACCATATATTCCTTCCCAAGACCTTTAATCATCCCAACAATCTATTTTCATAAATTCCAAAACAAACTTAGCCAAAACAGTCCCAAACTCAAGTTACGGCATTTTAATGCCAAATTGGTTAGCTCACTGGATCATCTACTGTTATTCTTGATTTCTAGGGTCTTATCTCCATAAATTTGTAATGGTTCCTTCTATTTATTTGAAGCTATGGTTATAAGGTTTCTTCTCCAATTGGAATCATCCAATTTTGATCACCAAAACTGCTATCAGATTTTATATCTAGACTACCTCAATTTGTAAAACAAAAATCAAATCGTTTCACACATAGCTCCACTTTGACAGCCTTGGGCCCTTGGGTAAATAATTTGCATATACTTCCTTCAATGTCATTCTAGGAAGTCTATTTTACCCATATTTTGAATCACTCAATTTGATGAGTGAAAGGCAACTTATACAAAACAACACCCAAAACAAGCATACACGTGAGCTACTTGAACTCACTTTTAAGCCTATATTCGGGATTCTTAGAGCTACAATTTGCTCCTGGTCCCTTCTATAAATTTCTAGCCCTATCTCTTATGGTTCTTTAACAATTAGAATCACTTCATTTGGATGATTATAACTTAACCTATATTCAAAACAAGAACAGAGGTTTTGACAAAATTTTGACAGCATTTCCTTTGAAAACCAAACATTTCTCTTTTTACAACCACTCCTCCAAACCAATCCAAACCAATACCAACCAACAATACTCTTCAAAACTCAACCCAACACAACCCCAAAACTCATTTACAAAAAAAAAAAAAAAAAAAAAAAAAACTCTTTTTATCCACATTTGGGGTTTTCCCCAACTCAAACACAAATAAAAGGGGTTTAGGGTTTGAGTCTTACCTCAAATCTCTTTCAAACTTCAATACCAAGGTTCCTCCTTTTTTTATCACTTTAGCCTTTGATTTTCATGAATCAATTCACAAATCTCCCCATTCAAAAACCCTAACTCTCTCCATTTTTCTCAAAAACGAAAATGTCTTAATGAGTGGAATGTCTCTCAAAGGCTAAAATATGGTCTTTATGTCTCCTATTCACAAGGCCCTGTTTGGCTTTCACACTAAATCCCATTTTCTCATTTCTGTCATTTTAACACTTCATTTCACTTTCATTTCAATTTTATTTCATTTCATTTACACTTTTGCACTTATACTTCTCATTTAGGACCCTTGGGTCCCCATTTAATATTTTTACCAAATTTAATTGGTTTCTCAAAATTTGTGTTGCATATCTTTTCGTCTAAGCATTTAAATTTAGGAAAAATTTCATTTAATTTATTTTATACCCTAAACATATAATAAAAATATTATATATAAAAAAATACTAGTGGCATTGGGCGCATAACTCTTCCCACTTAAGAAAAATTTCGTCTCGAAATTACCTTCATTGAAACGGGGCCATGATATTATCAAGCACACGCTTCTTCACTTTTCCATGTGGCTTCCTCAGTCTTGTGGTTTCTCCACAACACTTTGACTAACAAAATCTTCTTATTTTGTAATTCTTTCACTTCTCGAGCCAAGATATCTACTAGCTCTTCCTCAAAGGTCAAATCTAGTCTCAGCTCAATTGTCTCCGAAGAGACTACATATGATGGGTTTGATCGGTAACTCCGTAACATGGACACATGAAACCCATTATGGATCTTTTCTAATTCCGGAGGTAGTGCCAAAACGGCACCGGACCCACTCTTTCGATCACTTCATGTGGGCCAAATAAATCTAGGGCTCAACTCGTTTCTTTTCCCAAATCTCATAACTTTCTTCCAAGGCGATACTTTCAAAAAACACCTTTTTGCCAACCATATCGAATACCTTTTCTTTCATGTCGCGATATGATTTATCTATCGGTGGTCACTTTCAATCTTTCTCTAATTATTTTCACTTTTTCTACTCAGATCAAGTTTCCAAGTCAATCGCTTTTCGCCAATTCCGCTCCAACACAACGGTGTTCTTACATTTTCTTTCCATATAAAGCCTCGTATGCGCCATTCCAATACGCGGTTGGAAACTGCTGTTGCACACAAATTCAACTAAGAGGAATGTGTCTATCCCAATCACCTCATACGATCACACAACTTCACAATATCCTCCAACACTCGATCACTTCTTCCGATCAGTCCATCCGTCTCGCTGGCTTAACGCCAGACCGAAATTCAGTTGGGTGCCTAAGGCCTCTTGAAAATTTCCCCAAAATCTCGAGGTGAACCCCTAATATCTATCTAAAAATAATTGACACTCTGAATCCCATGTAACCGAACTATTTCACTTATGTACAGCTCTACCAACTTGTCAAGTGAATAGTCCATTACCAAGAGGAAGCGAGTTGACTCGTCAATCGCCACTACGACCCAAACCGAAATATGCTTCCTCGCCAATGGAACCCAACCACAAAATCCATGGTGGTGATTCTATCCAATTTCCACCCGATATTCTCTAATAGGTTGTAATAATCTCGAAGGAACTTGATGCTTTGCCTTCACTTTAAACGCACCCAAACACTTGGCCACGACTCGAAACATCTCTTTATTCCTGACCACCGCATTTCAAACCTTTAAATCTTGATACATCTTTGTGCTACCTGGATGCATAGCAAAAGATCCACTGTGTGCCTCTTCTATAATGGCTTTCTTCAATTCACTATCATTGGGTACACAAACTCGATCTTTATAATATAAAACCCCATCTTCATTCTCCTCAGAACTCGCTTACCATTTCCAATCCGACTTATTATGGCACTTTCTCATCTTTCTTTTGTGCCCCTAGCACTCGATTCAACAAATTCGGTCTCGCTACTAATTTTGCTACTATTGCACCGTCGTCTGATAGTGACAAATGAGCATTCAACGCTCGAAGCATTTGTACTAACTTTCTACTCAAGGCATTTGCTACTACATTAGCCTTCCCGGGATGATAGTCAATCATACAATCATAATCCCTGATCAATTCCATCCATCTACGTTGTCTCAAGTTAAGCTTTCTCTGCGAGGGCAAATACTTAAGACTCCTGTGATCGGTGTAGATGAAACACTTTTCCCCATATAGATTGTGATGCCCCAAATCCCGGGGTGTCCCGTTGACAACCCGTCAACCCGCGGAATACCTTTGTCTCATCTCAAGAGACCACATGAGTAAAAAATTCGCCACATCGCCTACACATCATGCTCATCAAAATACATCCAACTATATTGCATTAGTTTCAAGAGTTATTACATCATTTTAATCAAAACATATATCAAAATATGGTTCTAATACATGTTTTACAAAAAAATATCTACCAAAGCCACACTCCGGCTTTCTTCTCACAAATGCCTCTAATGGTTAACTGCCTTCCCGAGAACTCCCTGTACCTAAAATGGTGATCCCTCAACAGGGTGAGCAATGCCCAGTAGTGATAATTTCCTACATGGGTTACTCCTCACCTAAGTGCACATACAATGATTCAACATAAACACATTCAAGCAAAACATATATGTTCCTACTCAAATGTCTACATGATTGATCTGGTGCTACGCAGGTGATCCGTAATCAACAATATTTATATCCTAAATTCCTCCTACCACGCAGCAAAGTGCCATCAGAGTATAGCTGCTTCTAGGGTCGTAACACGTGGATGGGTTTTCTTTGTACAAATGAGTTTCCGGAGTTCAAACTCGGTGAATTAAATTAGGATATGGGTGGTGATAAAAACAAGGATTTTCGGGTGAAAAACAAGGAGGTCATGGTGTGCAAATTAAAATTAAATGAAGAAAATAAGAAAAAGAACTCTTGAAGCATTACATCGGGTTTTAGGTCCTAAGGCAATCGGGAGGTCCTCGTTCATTTCCTCACGTTGGGAGGATGACATCTAGTCATCTCCTAACCTATCTTCATTTAACTTTAAAACTAAACCCTAATCATTTTCCTTGATATAAAGCATTTATTTAGCATTTATGGTTCTTACAAAGGAAAACGTGTCTCAAAACCTACCATTCAAGAACTAATAGGAGACAACTAACTAGGCATCGCTGAATCTAGTGAAAGTATCCATCAACCCAAAAAAGCTTCCAAATACACATTAGGGAGAGCATGCTTAAGAGATTTTAACCTAAAAAGTTGAAATCCAGCCCTTAACCTACCTCCAATGGCTCGTAAAGGGCAACTAATGGATATCAATGTATCTAAAGCTAAGAATACACTGAACCCTAAAAGCTTGCCAAGTATTGGCCAAAGAAAGTACATCAAAAAGCTTTAAACTAGAGTTGCAAATTGGGAACCAAAATGTTAAAATCACGTTAAAATGTGGGAACCAAATGTTTACCTTAAAACCATTGCAAGAGTCTCCTCTTCAAGGAGGAAGAGGTCTAGCCAACCATCCTCTGAGTTGTCATCCTCAGAGGAGTGTTTGGCAGCCGAGAAAGGGAGAGAAAAGGAAAGAAAAATGGAGAAAGGAAGCTGCGGGGAAACTGCCGCTCTCTATTGCCGACTTGAAGTGAAGTGAGTTGATTTGAGTTTGTACAGACTGAGGCTTATATAAGTGCTCAGTGTATATGAAATTACCAAAACAAAAGCTATTACAAGGGTTAAAATAGGAAGAAACAAAAAAATGTAACAAAAAAACTGAGGCGTGAAATGCAGGAGAACAGTCACGGATAACAAAGGTCGCAGGATGCACAAAGGGCGCGGGCAAAAGCACTCCCGCAAAGGCTCCATTTTTCACATTTTGCTCTTCTTTCCTTCTGATCTTTGATTTGCAATGCTGAATTTGACTCGAATTCTTCGTGTTTGGATCGACTCAACAATTTTGGCATAATTAGCTCGTAAAAACTGCAAAATTTTCCACAAAATGCGACCGCAGACAAAGGTGGACCTTAATGTGAAAACTGTTAATTAGAATGATTAGCACACAAAAAGCACTCAAACCTATAATAAATAGGGTTCAAAATAGCACTAATTAATCAATGATATGGATGAATGCGACTCACCCTTCCCACTTCTCGAGCCTCACCGACTCCTCACGCATGTCTAAGCCAAATGTAAGAAAAACATCGTTTTCAAAACATAAGGTTTTTGTTTTTGAAAACATCATACCGAAGCCGGTAAATATATTGGACTACCCTATGAGGCTACCCTTCGGTCGGATCATTTTCTAAAATGTCACTGGTCACCGAGACGTATCCGCTTGGACTACCTAAGGCAATTCGAAAATCTTCCCATGAAATTCACAACCATTTTCCATTTTTCTTTCTTTCATGCCATGCACTCACACCTAATTTTCTAGGGTTGCCCTAGTACATATGAAATGCATTATGCTATCTTTCATGCAACACATGTTAATATATATCTCAATCATGCATAGGTTAACAAAATAATCATATGCATCATGTCATTCAATCTAGAACAAAGGGTATCTAAATTAGCCTTTTTTACATAAATAATAACAACTAATTTCCCATGGCTTACCCAATAACTATATTTTTTATATAATTCAACATCATGTTAATACATCATACAAAGATACATTAACATGTCATACCACACCGCATGTTATTCCTACAAGCAATCACACACAACAAGGTCACAATTCGGGACCCATCCAATGTGGTGTACCCACAAACTCTTCACAATCATGAATCCGCCTTGGTTCCAATCATCCATATAACATCAAACAACCATAAAACCCAGAAACTTTCAGTTTCCAGCCTCAAACTGTCCCCAAGATACAAATACCTATACGCTTACAACATGCCATGCAACGTCATGTTAAACCATCATTCACTTTGATAATCATAAACTATGACACCCGGTGCAAAACATCGATTACAGTAAGGTTATGATCACCCACTACCCTCCACATGAACCTATTTGGAATCTTGACTCAATGGTCTTTCCATAGAGTCCAATAACAACTGTAAACGAAGTTCGGACGAAGAATTTATGACCTTCTGAAGTTGGAGGTCACACGTAGTTAAACCCAACCGAGCTGACCTGACTTGCCGAGCTGACCTGACCTGCCAGAGCTTGGCCTAACATCCATTATCCTCCTCAGGAATATGAATAGAATCCTGACTCAATGTTCTTTCCATAGAGTCCAAGAACACTCGAAACGGAGTTCGGACGAAGAAGCTATGACCTTCCGGGTTGGAGGTCACACGTATCGCACTCCACCGAGCCGACCTGACTCGCTGAGCTGACCTAACCCGCCGTAGCTTGGCCTGACCTCCACTGTCCTAGTCAGCAATATGAATGGAATATTGACTCAATGGGCTTCCATAGAGTCCAAGCAGAACACCTGAAACTGAGTTCGGACGTAAGGAGCAGTGACCGGGTTGGAGGTCATAAGTAGTCAAACCCAACCGACCACTCGATTTCGCTGAGGTGTCTCCGACCGTCCGAGCTGAGCTGACCTTCAAGATCATACTGCCCCCACAGGCACATGGCTGGAAATCTGAACTTAATGGTCTTTCCATAGAGTCCAAGAATACCCAAACGGAGTTCCGATCTAAGGAGTTATGACTCCGGTTGAGGTCACACGTAGCCTTCAAACCCGCCCGAGCTGACTTGACTTCGTCGAAGCCGGGCTTGAACCGGCCGAAATGAGCTGGACCCGGGCTGAGCTGACCTCCTGGATGAGCTTACTCTAGCTGCTGACCTCTAGCAACTGACCTCTACAGCCTGACCTCTATAGGTTGACCTCTACAAGCTGACTTCTATAGGGTCGGTTTCAAGGGGCCGACCTCTCGCCATTAGACTATCTCGCAGTAAAAAAGACCATAACTTAGTCTATAGAGGTCCGACCGAGAAATTCAAAAGCCTAACATCATGTCTGCACTGATGGCTACAATTTACCAGATAAGCACATTGCCACCCTTTATTTCTCACCTAAAAACCAGGCTCCCAAAGTCCGGTTCATGTGTGTACTACCACAATGTGGCAGCTTCTCATGGTTCAAAATACAACCAACCATTCCCCTTAGGGCAAGACAACCACCACAACCCTTAGGGTAGAAAGTAACCAAAGTAGGAAAAGACCTACCTCTTTGAGTTTGTCGAAACTCCCCGATTTCGGTCTCTATGCGAAGCCCTTACCATGAGGATGAACTCTTCCTCTTGCTCCGCTTGAAACCGCCGGCAATTGCCGAGAAATTTAGAGATAAGGTGGAGTCTCTCTCTCTAAAACTCTCTCTTTTCAAATTTGGTTTGCCTTTTTCCTCTCCCTCTCTCCCAACCGGTTGGGAGAAGATAGAAGTCAAGTGAGATGTCCTCTCACTTGCCACTTGTCCAATTCTAAGTGGTTCCTTGGATTACCCTTATCTCCTCATCCATCTACCTTGGATTTCCCTCTCCAATCATGTGTTGCCACATGCCCATGTGGGTCCTATACTTGAGCTTGCTGACCGATTCAACACTCCACACGTGGGCAATAATCGTGAGCCACTCAAAATGCGCCAAGTGTCCCCACTACGTTCGTTGCCTCAAAAAACGTATACATTCCGACTGTCTCAGAATTCAACGAAATTCGACGTGGTAGCTAGATTTCATGAGACGATTCCAACGGTAAAGTCCATTTTGTCATCCGAGATCTAGAAAATTTTGGATTTTGATCGAAATTACTATTTTACCCTTTAAAAAAAATTCAAATTTTTTCCAAGTTTTACATAGATAATGTCTCCATAGGGCCAATTCCAAATCACAGGTGGTAATTCTTTCTATGTGACTTCAACTGCTCTCACATAAGCTACCACCTTACCTTCGCATAAGGACACATCCGAGTCCGCTTTTAACAATGCATCGCTAAATATCATATTCTTTACCGAGGTTGGTTGAGCAAGGCGGTGCCTCACAAACGCTTCAACTTATCAAACTTACTTGGCACTTTCACTCCACTCAAACTTTATATTTTTCTTGAGCAATCTTGTCATCGTACGTAGTCATCGAAAAACCCCTTAACGAACGTCGGCAAGAACCCGCCAATCCCAAAGAAACTATGCACCTCCATGACATTTCTCGCTGGTTTCCATTCAATGATCACTCATCTTCCTAGATCCACTGTACCTTCTTCGATGCCAATATGCCCAAGAAATGACACTTCATTCAACCAAAACTCACACTTGCTCAGTTTCGCATACAACTGCTATTTTCTCAAAGTCTCTGACACTACCCAAAGGTGTGTGTCGTGCTTTTCCCGATATTTTGAATACACAAGAATGTCGTCTATAAACACTACGACAAATTGATCCACATAAGGTTAGAAAACACGATTTATTAGGTCCATGAAAGCCGCTAGAGCATTTGTCAAACCAAACTGCATTACAAGGAACTCATAATGTCCATATTGCGTTCTAAACGCCGTTTTATGCACATCCACATCTTTAATTCACAATTGATGATACCCAGACGCAAGATGGTGAGGCTTTTAAGATTGGATTTAATTTTAATAAAAATAAATTTGAAATGGTATATAAAATGGCTTTTTATATATATATATATATATATATATATATATATATATATATATATATATATATATATATATATATATATATATATATATATATATATATATATATATATATATATATATATAATTTTTACCACTTTAAATTTTAATATCAATAAATAAATGAATCAATAAAAAAAAAAACCCTGAATATTATAGTTCGGGAGGGAAAAGGAAAATAAATCATAACCTCTAGGTGCTGCATGCCAAACGAAGTGCCTCCTCACTAAACATAGATTCTGGTACATGCTTGCAATTAAAATGGAAAGGCATAAAGTTGTCTATCCTGGCATGAAATGATATGAATGTTCAACAATGCATGCTTTTTTGTTTCAAATCATGTATTTTTCTAAACCTTTCGTAAACATGTCCTAAAATTGATCATTTTAGAATGGTTAAAATATTTATTACTGTCATTTATAAGAAAAGGAATGCACCTATTAACTCGACAAATTCCAAAATGAACATCTTCTTTTTGCTAGTCAAAGAAATCAAACATCTCTAAGTGTCAATACAAGAATATTAATAGAAAAACTATATTAACAACACCATGAACTGTGTATAATAAGAAAGCTTGTATATGGAAGAATCACTTGCAAAAATTCACCTTTTTCCGTCCGTAAAAGAGATAGACGAGAATCATACCAAAGAAAATAATGCAGTATACAATATGTTGTGTGTACGATATATAATATGAAGAATATACTTAATATATAGTAATGATAATGGACTGTTGGGATACTAATATGTCAACTTTGTGTTCTATGGGAGACCACAAACTTTTAAGGTTAGGCATAGGATTGTGACATTTTTATTTGTGGTGGTGTAACAAACCATTAACCCAGGCAAAAAAGATGCTTTGAAAAAGGCATCTTGATCTGTTTCTAACTAATAATTATAATGAATTTTCTTTTTTTTTTTATTTGCTTATCCCAAACTCACCTCTTCTATTCAAAATCTACAAGGCCAAGCTTGAGAATCTGTTGGGCCATGCCCTTGTTAGCCATCTGCCATGAAAGCTTGCTACCCAAAAACAAAGTCGCTTGTCAGCTGAGATTGAGGTCAATAGTCCCTACTCTGTTGATAGTGATTTTCTTTCATCTAATCTGCAAGATAAAAGCTCACAATTACCATAAAATTACAATACAAAAACAATAATGAATGAAGAAAAAAAAATGTTAGCACACCTGACAACATGCACCACAACAAGCTCCATCTTTGAACAGTGAGGAAACACCAACTGCAAGGTGCTCACCATAGAAGCCTTATGCCAATGAACCATACACACAAGCACCATTCCCATTGAAAAAATAATCCAAATTTTATTTCTAAACTCAATAACCATTATGCAAAAGGAAAATTTTTATTCTTCTATGAGAGTGTTGATGCTTTGGAGAAGTAACCTTTGTTGCCAAAACTGACAAAGTGTGGCTTCCTGGGTATTGCTTAAAAGATCTAACTTTCATTGTAACATACACTCTCAAATCCCACAATTTTGACTCAAGGTCTTCCAATCAAGCTTATTACACCCAAGTCTTCCATCCCCTCATAATTCTCGGGAAACTCACACCATAACTTCATCATAGATTCACAACAAATTCCCAACCAAATCATACAAATTTTCGCAAAAATTCTAATCCCTAAGTGCCTAACCGCATATCAAGCAAATTCGATAATCGAGTGTACTCTCATCAACATATTAAAAACGCCAAGATAGATAAAATCTCTTATTTCCCGATCCGTAAAACAAAATACATACAAGCTATTCAAGCATGTTGAAGGAGAGATGACTTTAAGAATGAGAAGAAGAAAACATGATGACAAAACGACAAGACGTAAGGGGGTTTAAGGTTAGGGGTTACCAAGTGCAGAGCAGACGACGCTGCTCTACCTTTGCTAGAGTAAGGCGTGTAGAGAAGATAAACAAAAGCCAAAAGGCTAGGGTTAATCCATAAGGCCCCCCACTCTACTGTTTGTTTTCGGATTTAGGCTTGTCCCTTGGTTGGGGTAAATTATTGTGGAAAGTTTTCAATTTGTGAAAATTTGGTAATGCTTAAAGTAAGTGGAATTACGTTTTTTTTCTTTTTTTTTATAATTGATTTTCAATGTATTTACTTTTCTTTAACTATGTATTTACTATTTATACTTTACTTTTAAGGAAAAAGTATTAAATTTCTAAATAAATAAATTAGTAGAACAATAGGGAATTGATTCAAAATTATACTAATTTTGTTTAATATATGAATTTAGCTTTGTTTTTTGAAAATTGAGTTTTTAATAATAAAAATTTGGAAAAGAATCTCATACTTTTATAAGTAGTATGGATATTAAATTTGAATAAATATATTATAAAAATAAATTTTAATTTATTTTTATTTAATATTTAGCATGAGATGATAAATAAAATTTTTTAATCTATTACAATATGATTTAATTAATATAAAATATTATTTTATATATTTATTAATTTTTAATTCATGTGATTGTAATTTTGATAATTCTTAAAGCTCTTTTAAAATTTTGAAATTTTAATTTAATATGTTTATGTATCATCCAATATTTTGAAATTTAATAAAATTTTCAAAATATCGTGAGTTTGTGACGGAACTTGACTAAAATATCTATAGGTAAGCTTATTATATGTTTATTGTTGTCCCTAAATTGAACATGTGTCAAGGTAACTTTCAAAAGGCTTATATATGTTGTTGTTTTCAATTTTAATAGCTTACAATGACATATATTTACATAAGTAAAGAAATTATCTGTCAATGAAAGCATTTTTTCTTGTATTGCATGCAATGGTTGCACAAACAAATAAACATCCAAGTAAAATGTCTACATGAATGTTATATGTCATGCATGAAATGTCTTCATGCCCATATCCCAAGTCACTCACTGACTCCTTCACATATGCCTATGCCAAGTGTGACAACCGTCACTGGTAGTACCAATGACACATCTACCGGCTCCCACGGCCACAAGACTTAATGCAAGTGCCACCGGACAACTAATCCCGAGTCAATCCCGACTAACACACAACTCAAGTCTACGGATAACCATAACCTTGTGTCTTCTTTCGGGCAACGAATCCTTTCTAACTTATGCCACGTCTCTTATACCCATACGTAACTTTTTCGATCACACCGCTGGTCTCTCTACAATCATAATGTTCCAAGCCATGACACACCTCATCCCTACTAGCGCATCTGCAGCCCAAGAACCCCCTTAAACCCCGCTGATATCAACGACTAGAGAATCCCCGTGGAAGCTAAGCCGTTTCGCTTAGTTTAAAACCCGCATTCTTTTTTTTTTTTCTAAACTTGTGATTTTATAAAATTTCGGCAACATAACATCTGCATACAGGACATATCCTAAAACCTATATATACAATTTACACTTTAAAATATGTATAAACTAACAACACTCTTTCAAAGAGCCCTGCATCTACTCACATTTTCATCAAACAAAACTATGTACATACATATGCACGACTATACAAGTTCAAAGTATTTCCTTACAAAAGTTAGTTAACACAGCACTTATACTATAAGTCAGGAGAATCCTAATATGTCCCAACATCCGACGTGCCTGTACCTGGAAAATAGTTTTTAAAACAGGAAAATAATGAGCAAAAGGAGCTCAGTGAGTGTATGCTTTATAAAATGCTTGCTTTTTCTGAAAATGTCTCAAAACTATAAAATATCTTTTACAAAGCATTTTCAAAAAACCTTACTTGCTTTGTTATAAAAGTTTCTAAAAATTTTCATAAATTGCTTGCTTGCTTTGCTCTAAAAGTTTCTAAATTTTTTTCATAAAATGCTTGATGGCTTTGCTTTAAAAGTTTCTAAAAACTTTTCATAAATTTCTTGCTTGCTTTGCTCTAAAAGTTTCTAAAAACTTTTCATAAAATGCTTGCTTGCTTTGCTTTAAAAGTTTCTAAAACTTTTCATAAAATGCTTGCTTGCTTATCAGTGGTCGATCTTTTTATTTATTTATCTGTATGTAAAATGCTTATAAACAAAATGATCAACCACTAAAGGCCTTTCTTGCTTGTTGTACCCTAGTAAACACGGGAAACCTGTGTCTCAACCGTGCCGGCGGAAGGACCTTGTGTCCACATCACCTATTCCGGTTAATATGGTGGAAGGACCTCATGTCCACATCACCATATAATAGCTAGCGTGCTAACCCTATATACTCAAGTACGTGACACAGTCCTCCTCTAATATGCCATAATGCATGAACTAAGTTTGCCGACTATGCAAATCTAGAATGCAATGAAATCATGTCCTAACTTCACCGTGAACTTACGGAATACCTCTGATCGGTATGCTTGCTTAAAACTAGGGATTTCTCGAGGCTTGATTTATAAAATATACTTTTGTTTGTTTGTTTTGTTTAATAAGATTATTGCTATCTTGTTTCTCATATACAAATATGGTTTAACAAATTAAAACCAGTGTTTTAAAATATGGTTTAACACCAAAACCATAAGCTTTAAAATATGGTTTAACAATTCAAACCATAACATTCCAACAAGTAAAACGATTTATAAATAATACACTAGTATTGAAAAAGGAAGCTGTAACACCGATTCAGGCCATAGGTGATCCGGAATCAACAAAATTTGTATCCTAAGTTCCTCCTACTACCGTAGTCAAGCTACTGCAGTATAGCGGTCTAGGGTCGAACACAGGGATGGGTTTTCTTCATACAATTGATTTGAGTGAAGTCAAAAATGGTGAATTAAATTTGGATTTTGGGGTTTTGGTAAAAACAGTGAGGGTTTGATGATGGAAACTGGAAATAAACTAAAGTAAATAAGAAAATGGATAATGAGGTCTCCTTGAAGTATCGTGATACCGCTTAGGGACTTAGGGCAACCGAGGGTCCTCGTGGTCATTTCCTCGCATTGGGAGGATGACATATAGACACTTCTCGAACGGATCTTCATTTAGCTATAAAACCTAACCTTAAAATATTTATCCTTTTGAAAAATGGCATCTACTAGCCATCGCTGTCGACAAGAAGAAAAAGTCTCCCGGACTCCCTTTCAATGGGTCATAGAGGGTAATTCACGAATACGATCTAACATTAAGCATCCACCGAACCCTAAAATCTTGCTTAAATAATAACCATTCAAGGAGATTCAAGAGATAAAACCTACGCTAGAAAGGGAACACGCTGATTTTAATGATACCGCTAAGAACAGGGGAACCCTCCACAGCCTTAGATCTCGCACCCAAGAATTTTGGTCAAGAGAGGGTAGGGTTTTAGCTAAACATCCTCTCGAAGTCATCCTCAGAGGTGTGTTTGGCAGCCGAGAAGATGGAAAAGAAAAGGGAAGAAAATGAAGCAACGGGAAAACGGGAGCTGAAAGCTTCCCCAAAAATTTATTACCGACTTGATTGATGTTTACAAACCTTGACTCTAGCTTATATAGTGTGCAGAGCAAGGGAAATTACAAAAACAAACCAAAACATAAGTTATTACAAGGGTAGAAAGGAGAAACCAAACGGAGTCGCTTGAACACAAAACAAGGCAAAATTTCGCTTATGAACGCAGGAGCCGCTATCATACGGGGTAGTTTATGATAACTACTCGCTATCATAGCTAAAATTCCAGCATAGCGAATTTGCATCGTTTCATCACTGCTCCTCCCCGGCCACGGTCCATTGCCTCGCTCATTTTTCTTCCATTTTCTGCTCTTCTTTCCTCTTGGTCTTTGATCTATGATGTTGAGTTTGCCTCGAATTCTTCATGTTTGGATCGACTTAACAATGTTGGCATGATTAGCTTGCAAAAACTGCAAAATTTGACTACAAAAATGCTGTATCAAAGAGAATAAGAGGGGACCTTAATGTGTAAATCGTTAATTAGAATGATTAGTATACAAAAGCACTCAAAACCTATAAAAATAAATCAAAATAGCACTCGGGTACTAATCAAACACTCACCTTTCCGGTTACAAAACTTGAGCACGACTCACAATTCTCTTCCCAGCCCTGCTACCCTACACACTCAAGAGAATACGGCAAAAACATTAATCGCCTGCGTAATCGCGTAAAACTTAACGTAGGCTTACAAAGCGACTATATTGAAATAGATTCGGATTTTAATGAACTTCATAGGTAAGTCACTTTTAGTAACTAGCATTATTCGCCGAGGTGGCGAGGTATAGTACGCTTATCCTTATTTGAACCCCCCTCAATCATTTATTAAGGTTCCTATACCCTTGGTATGCAAATTTGAGCTTAACTATGTAAGAATACAAAATCAAGGTCAGTAGAAGCAGCAGGCCCGCACCACATGGATCGACACCCCAAGCACTAACCGGCTCGTAAGTGGCACGATAATACTTCGATGGTACCCTGCATCTTATTCTCAGATAAGTGGTACCGGTACTCACCCTCGTTGCACTGCATTCGCTTGCGGAACTGCCTTTAAATGGCATTTTTCCACTCATACCAAATTTCTTTCCCAAACCTCTTCACTTGAATCCCATATCAAAACCTACCATATAATCCGTCCAAAACCTTTCTACAAACACTTATAATGGTGGTTTAGATTTTTTTAAACCAAACCCTAGACAAAATTCCAAGAATCCATACCAAAGTCCACCAATCTATACAAAACCATAGAATTAAGGAGGATTCTAGCTCATCTTAAACAAGCTAGGGTTTTACCAACAAATCTAAAACCCAACTTCAACAAATCTAAGGTTAGGGTAAATTCCTAACTAAACCCTAGGTTTGAAAACCAAAATCATAGTTTCCATACAAAAAAACTAGACTTCCATACCTTAATTTCTTCTCCCTCTTCTTCTTCCTCTTCTTCTTCTCTTCTCCTCTCTTATTTTCTCTCTAAACGGAAGCCCCAATCTCTTGTGAGACCAAAAATGAGATGTTTATTTGTCTCATCCCCTTTTTAAATTATCATCTTTCCTTCAATTACAATTAGGTTCTCAAATTGCATCCTATTTGCACCATACTTTTTCTATTTCTACAATAGCATACCCTCTTCTTATATTATGACTTTCATATCCTTTTTGGCCAATTACAATTTACCCTTGTTCTAGCACAAAATTCCGGGTTCAATCCATTTATCACTTCACAATTTCATCCTTAAAAAAAACTTCCAAAAATACTACAATGGCACTTAAATAATTAAGAAAGTCTTTGGTGCACATATGCACTTACTAAGCATGTGTACCGTACACCCTTCCTCGAGATTCGGCGCATTTCACTTGCGATTAACGGCCCCCTTCTTGCCCGCCCACACACATTAATTATATTTCACTTTTTATGTTTAAACCTTGGGACATTGATTGGACGTCGTCCAAAGTACGAGCTCACTACCCATTCATCAGCACTGATGATGGATGGCCATACCTATGCACACACCCAACATAATGCGATGTCCCTGTGCATATGCAATGCTAATGCCACTGCATGTTCTCATGTTACATGTATTGTGATGCCCCAAAACCCGGGGGTCATTTTTTTTTTTTTTTTAATGAACAGTGTCCATGAACAGTGTTAGTGAACAATGTCAATGAACAGTGAACCAAAACAATGACCCAAACCCAAAACTAGGTCAAGTGAACAACGCCGCGGCACCGCGCGCATTCTGCGCTATCAACTTGCCCGCCACGACACAGCCTATGAGTCGGGCGCCGCTTATGTAAATGCGACGCACAACGCCCAGATTCGCGCCATCATAAGAAATGCCGTGCACCCAGCGCACGTTAGGCGCCTAGTCGCCTAGCTTGGTCGCGACACCAAGGCCAAGTCGCGACCCCCCCTGGAGACCAACCCATGTCGCGACATCGATTCCATGTCGCGACCTCATTTCTGCCCACCATGGGGTTTCCAAGTCACGACACCGTGCCGCCGCGACCTCCTGTCGCCACCCATGTCGCAACATCATCGATTTCTGTTGCCCCGAAGAGCCTCCATGTCGCTTACACCAAAGCCATATGTCGCTACTCAAGGACCAATTACTAGTTTTAGCCATGTCGCGACACAAAATTGATGTCGCGACCTGGGTCAAGAAACTCAGAGCGCGCACACCAAACCAAAAATACGCGCTGGGCCGTCATGCACGCGGCGCACGATCGGCCAGACGCCCGCTATGTGCGCCCGTCCCGCGCCTTGCCTATGCGCACTGTGCCCAACTGTCATTGGGCCTCATTCCCGGGTCGCGACCAAGATCGAAATGGGCAATAGCCCACCCCTTGCTTCTCGCATCACCAACACCTGTGTGTAGTATTTGATCATGATCACTAAACTCATTTTTCAGGCATTATAAAAATTCGGGAAAATATTTATATAACACTAAAACATCTCGCAACTCAATTTCCATTACAAAATACATAATTACATGCATTTAAACTGGATTTTCAATCCCAAATATTACAAAATAACTTAAAAAATCCACAACCAGGCCAATTTCACAACTGAGCTCCAAAACTAGTTTCTTCCCCCTGCGCACCTGAAAAATAATTCCCCACACGGGGTGAGCAATGCCTAGTATAAAGTTTTCCTACAAGGGTTACTCCCCACCTAAAATGCATATGCAATGGCATACATAAACAATCACCATATCATACAACTGAGACATATATAAAAATGTTCCTTATCATGCATGAGATGCGACCCTCATGCTCACAACCCGAGTCCCAACCGACTTCACACTCGGGAATGCCATGCGAATAAACCACACAAGATTTAACCCAATGACTAAACCATTGGACAACCTCCAATTTTATTTATCAAAACTTGATTTTCCTTTTTCTCTTTCTTTTGTGGGCCACGAATTTTCAAGTTTACACCGCAGGATGCCGCACGCCTTTCCAACATTTTCGCGAACTTACATCGCCGGGATTCATGTCTAACCGTGAGTAACATTTGGGACTTTCACCCTGGGGAGGGGGATCTACCCCAACTTGCTTCGCCAAAAACTTGTAATTTATCAATTTGATCATTTTACACACTTGTGAATCTCTATCTTAGACTTTGTCCCATTTTTCCGAGTTCACATCCATTCACCAGCACTGGTGAATAAACCATACCCTGCACCCACACCCGACTTGACGAGATGTGACAGTGCATATGAAATTCATGATGCCAATGCATTTTCCTTCATGTTACATGTATATATGAGAACTACATGAAACATTCACATACCATGGATAATTATAATTTATACATATAATCTACCTTCATGCAAACCATGTCAATACATCAACGAGCATACATCAACATATCATTTTCACATACTACATGTTATTCATGTAAGCAATAACACACAACAAGGTCACATTCTTGGACCCATTCAATAGGGCCCTCACGACCCCTCACAAGAATGAACCAGTTTGGTTCCAAGCATTCATCAATCATCAACAAACCACACAACTTAGAAACCCTTGGTTCCAGGATCAAACCCTAACCCACCACAGTCCATGACTGTGTGAAAACCGGTCATGAAATCTATACCCTTTAGTCCCAAGTCTTGGAACTAAATTACATGGCCTCTCATGGCCTCCCATAAGCAACCCCTACCATTATCTAGCCTTTAGGCTAAAAGTAAACCAAGTAGGAAAATATCCTACCTTATGAGTTTATCAACTCCAACCTTTTGGTGTCCACACATAGATCAAGCTGCGTGCACCAACTTTAGTCTTCGAACTGTCAAACTTCGACCATCAGAAAGCCGAGAAATCTTCCCTTTCCCTTTTCCCCTTTCCTTTCCTTTCTCCTTTTTCTTTCCCTACGAATTGTTTTCCTTTCCCTCTTTGTTTTCTTTCCTTCTCGCTTTTCTTTTCCTCTCTCTTTTCCCATTTCTCATCTCATTTTATCATCTTTCTTTTTCTTTCCTTTGGCATTTTCTCTCCCATTTGGATGGTCATTGACTGTATGGGTCAAAGGAGGAAACTTCCTCCTCATTGCCTCATGCCAAATGTGTGGCCCTTGATTTTTCTCCCTTAATTCCTTATTTCATTATTCCCTTTATGACATCATACCACATGTGGCTTAATAAGAGCCACAACTTCAAGTGCACCACATGGCTCTGCCAAGTGTCACTCTCATAGGGTGCCACGTGGCATCCCCTAATCCCACCATGTGTCATCCGACACCCCACGCCTCGAAAAACATGAAATTCCGACTACCTTGGAATCCAACGAAATTCGACGTGGTAGTTAGATTTTGTGAGACGATTTCAACGGAGAAGTTTGTTTCGTCATCCGAGATCTAGAAACATTTTGGTTTTTCAACCGAAATTACCATTTTACCCCCTTATCCAAAACTTCGGATTTTCTAGGGTTTCACATGTATGATGCACACTACATGAACCATTCTTATCAGTTGTACTTCATGTCAAAAACATATATCGCAAGCACATAAGTTCCCCATATTTCATGCCAATATATATAGACATCATATCAAGCATATTAGTATTCATCAATCCATGACTAAACAAACAATGTCATACAACCTTCCTAAGGCTAACTCATGGAAATTCCTACCCAATACAATAGCCTACAACATGCCATGCAATGGTCATGTCAAAACCCGGCTATTCACATCGACACAACCAAGCAACCTGCACACTCGGTGAAAAACATAGATGTTCAGAAACGTTATGACCACCCACTGTCCTCCACAGCACATGGCTAGAATCTTGACTCAATGGTCTTTCCATAGATTTCAAGAACACCCAAAACGGAGTTTGGACGAAGAAGTTATGGTCATCCGAAGTTGGAGTGTAATGCCCCGTCCCAAGAGGGTGTACGGTATGTGTAACCATAGGGTCACATATGTGCACCAATGGCTTCCTTAATTATTTGAGTATCATAGTAGTATTTTTGAAAGTTGTTTTTAAGGATGAAATTATAAAGTTTTCAAAGCATTGTGGCACTTTTACAATTATGTTGGAGGGGTGAAAGTACAAATTACGGAATTTCAAGTGATAATAATAATAATAAATTGACATAATGGTTCAGGAAGCATAGAATATTCTCTAGATCTCGAATGACTAAAACTTATCTCACTGCTAAATCTGCCTCACAAATCTATGACCTAAAAAGTTTCAATAATTCTAAGACGCTTGGAATATTTTACTTAACTTTTGGGTGATAACCGCATGATTTGTGTGATCTAGATTTTTACTAAAATCTCTGGTTAGAAAATGGCTTGAGTTAAAGTTCATTTAAAATAATTGAACTGAAAAGAAATAAAATTTTTCGAGACAGAAACGGACCCGAATGAGACAATATAAGTTATGTATCCAAATAATAATAATAATAATAATAGTAATTAAAAAAAAAGATAAAGTCAAAAGTAAAAACGGACTGAGGGAGATGGACGAGAATGAGAGAGAGGGAGAGAGATTTTTATTTTATTTTTTTCTTCTCTTTATTTTTTTTTTTAGATTTACGGTAATCGAACCGTAGATTTTTGTTGGAGCAGAAGACAAAGTTGATCCACACAACGAGGGCTATGCGTGGACACCAAAATCTTGACGTTTCGTCAAACTTCAAGATGTAGGAAATTTTCCTACTTGTGTTATTTCTAGCCTAAAGGCTATGTAATGACTTGAAATTTTCTTAGAGGCCATGAGATGCCGTAAATTTCAGTCCCAAAATTTTTGATTCAAGATAGAAATTTTAGGAATTTTGGGACTATTTTCTGACAGTCGGTTGAATTTCTGGACTCAAGTTTTCATGGCTTCAGTTGAAATTTGTGATTTTATTCAGACATCCTAAAAATTTTCTTTAAATGTTTTTAGTGTTTTAGACTCTATGGAAAGTCCCTTGAGTCTAGAAGCTAGCCATATGTCTGTGAATAGCATTTGGGGCCCACATATTTTCTGAAAATTTTAATTGTAGCACCAAGTGTGCAAATTGATTGGTCAGTCGACGTGCGGTCTAATACATCGAATATGTAGGGTAATAGCAGAGGTGGGAGAAATTGTGGAGTCGTGCTCAATTATTGTAAAAGGAAGGTGAGTGTTCTAAACTGTATTTTTCAATACTAGTGTATTATTTATAAATCGTTTTACACTGGTATGTTATGGTTTTAAATTATTAAACCATATTTCAAGCAAGCAATCGTTTTAAAGTATTAAATCATATTTCAAGCAAGCAATGGTTTTGTGCGTTAAACCATATTTCAAAGCACAAAATTATATTTTTCTAAATCAGCTCATAAGGCTAGCTAAATTTGAGGTGACATAGACTCAAGGTCTTTCCACCATATTTACCTGGAAAGGTGATGTGAGCCAAGGCCCTTCCACCTAGGGTGATGTGGACCCGTGTCCTTCCACCTACATCTGAAGCCTGTGCCCCGCTTACTAGGGTACAACAAGCAAGAAAGGCCTCCAGCGTGGTTGATCTTGATTTATAAGCATTTACACACAATTTTAAAATCAATCAATGTAAGAAACAGCATCTTATGAAAAGTTTTAGAAACTTTAAAGCAAGCTGTCAAGCCTGTGCTCTATGCTTATGAAAAGTTTTATGAAACTTTAAAGAAAGCAAGAATTTTATGAAAAGTTTTTAGAAACTTTCACAAAGAAAGTAAAAGCAAGTAGTTTCTGAAAAATTTTAGAAACTTTTAAAGCAAGCAAGCAAGCATAGTATGAAAAGTTTTTATAAACTTTTAAAGCAAAGCAAGCAAGCAGTTTTTGAAAAGTTTGAGAAACTTTTATAGCAAAGCAAGCAAGGTTTCTGGAAAATGTCTTGTAAAATATAGTTTTACAGTTTTGAGATTTTTTCAGAAAAAAACAAGCATTTTATAAAGCATACACTCACTAAGCTCGTTTAGCTCATTATTTTCCTGTTTTAAAAACTATATTCTAGGTACAGGCATGCCGGACGTTGGAGCATTTTAGTATTCTCCTGACTTCTAGTATAAGTGTTGTATTAAATAACTTGTGTAAGGAAATACTTTGAATTTGTACAGTTGAGCATATGTATGTACATAGTTTTGTTTTGCGAAATGTGAGATGAGCCCAGGTTTTGAAGAAGTGTCATGGTTGCCATGTTTGCAGTGTAAAATTGTATATACGTGTTTTGGGATATGTCCCAGATGTACCAGAGGCCACAAATTTTATAAATCACAAATTTAGAAAAGAAAAATTTTTATACGGGGTGTTTTTAGCAAGCAACATGGCTTCGTCTAATAAGACTTCTAGTCGCCGGAAGTAACTACTGGGGTTCCTTTGGGGTAGCCAGCACACCGCCGCTAGTAGGGGTGGGGTGTAACAGTTGTATCGCGTTTGTGGCATAATGATAACTCAAGGCTTGAGGAGAAATGATACCAACACATGTTGGTAACAGAGCCTGCCTACGAAACTCGTGTTATTAAACATCGTAGTTTTCAGATACACTACATTTTACACTATTGGCAATCATGCATTTTCAAACTCAAAGTACATACATATGAGGGTTTCAGTATTAAACAATTGATTTTTATTTATTGCAAATACAAAGATTATGTTTCAGAGGACGTCGAGGTCGTCATAGGAGAGTCATTCCAAAGGCTTTCAAGCGTCCTGCAGTACCTGAGAGAGATGAGCACGTAGTTGGTTCCACTACCGCCTCCATGAATCAGCCTCAAGCAACAAGTCTGTTTACCATCTCGCTACCCGGGGGAGTCGGGTGCCGTGACTGCTTACTTGCAGTAGCAAAAGTGCATTGTATTGCTCAGAGAGTGCCATAGCGACTGTGAGCAGGCCGCAGCCTTCCACCGCCACTCCTGTAGAGGTTCTTTGAAGAACCGAGGTCAATAGAGAGAGCACGTAAGCCGGCACCAAGCCATATGACTAGCAGAGCGCATCCGCAGGCAGCCCGGTTATGGGCTTCGACAGTAAAACAAGGTTTACGTAATTATGGGCTGCACGGCCGATCAGAGTCTTGTTTTCTAGCTTTTGATGAAGACAAGGCTATGGATCAGCGGGATGTCGGATAGAGGTATCCCCGATGGTATCATAACTCACTTCACAGAATTTACTAACATATTCTTTCCTCAGAGTCATGCAGGATTCAAAGATTGAGGAGTTTCTTCGATTAGAATGTAAGAATACACGATCCCAGTATGAGAAGAAGTTCTCATAACTAGTTAGATTGGTTTCATATATTCAGGCTGATGAAGTCCTAAAGTACAAAAGGTTTTTTGGGCAGATTACAAAGACTTACCATAGTTCATTTATCTATGGTCTTCGTAACGTATTTGGGATTTAGTTGAGGCCACTCTGAGGGTTGAGAAGAGTACTACAGCTATGTATCAGAGTAGGCAAGAAAGTAAGAGGAGTGCACCAGGCACTTCCTAATAGAGCTTTGGTCAATCCAACAAAAAGAGAAGTAAGGACAGAGGTTACAGAGGCCGAGGTGCAGGTCAAGGAGCTGCCTCTAGTCAGGGATCAGTGAGGCCCCTAGTTGCCAGGAATGAAACCCAGAGTATTCCTCCCGTTTGTCATATGTGTCAGAGGCGACACCATGGGGAGTGTAGGAGATATAGTACAAGGTGTTTCCACTGTGGCCAGGAAGGCCATTTTATTAAGGAGTGTCCTTAGTTGATTGGTGCATAGACATCAATAGCCAGCCTAGCTACCCCCGCACCCGAGATGAGCACTCAGAGGTCTTCAGGGAGAGGTTTCTCAAGCAGAGGGGCCAGTGCAGCCGCAGGTAGAGGCGGTCGTGGTAGAGGCAGAGGTAGTGACCCAGGGATGCAGACAGAGACCCGTACTCAAGCTAGGGTTTATGTTGTGACTCAACAAGATGCGGATGTAGCTCCGGATATGGTTACTGGTATTATTTCTATCCTTGATCATGATGCATATACATTAGTGGACCTAGAAGCCACGCATTCATATGCATCCAGACCTTTCTTAGATTTTCCAGATAAAGACCCAACCATTAGAGGGTCGTATGAGAGTTTCCCTTCCCGCAGGAGATCCGTTAGTCTCAGACAGAGTAGTCAAAGATATTAGAGTTCTGATTGGGGGACAGGAGTTCCCAAGACCAGGGTCCCACATATGAGGTGGATTTTGATGTGGTTCCTGCATGGATTGGCTATCTCCCGCCATAGAGCCACATTAGATTGAGCTCAAAAAGGAAGTAAAGTTGCATAGGCATGGGAAATTAGAGGTAAAGTCTGAGGAATACGCAAAGAGTTATCTTCCAAGATGATCTCGCCCTAAAGGCATAAAGGATGCCGCATAATACTGGGCTGTGGTTATCTAGCTTATGTGGTGAGACAGGGAGCGAGTGTGACTCTAGTGGATGATTCCAAGAGTTGAGAGTTCCCAAATGTAGCTTCCCTGATGATACTCAGATTACCTTCTTCAGAGCAGAGGAGTTCACCATTGATTTGATCCCGTGGACTGAGCCCATTTCATTCCTCCCCATAGATGGCTCCCAGAGTCAAGGAGCTTAAGGCCCGCTTAGAAGAATTGCTAAGTAAGGGATTCATTCAACCGAGCATATCCCCACTGGAGCCCAGCCTTCGTGAAAAGAAAGATGGGAGTTTATAAGCAGTGTATGACATGTGCAATTGAACAGAGTTACCATCTGCAATCAAAATCCACTCCTTAAGATTGATGAGTTATTCGATCAATCAAGTGGTCCCAGTATACCCAAGATAGACTCGGTGGTCTGGGTATCACGCTTGAGGGCAGAGAGCGATGTGTACCCAAGATCGCATTCAAGACACGCTTACCGCATTATGAGCGCATGGTGATGCCGTTTGATCTACTAATGCTCCAAAGAACGTTTATGGATTTGATGAACCGATTCTACGTATTTCGATAGGTTCACTATAGTTTTTTCAATGATATCCTAAAGGTATTCGTGCAGTTCAAGAGGAATATTCAAAGCACTGAGGATCAGGTTGCACTCCTAAGGAGCCAGCTTGTGGCTGCCAAGTTGAGCAAGTGCTAAGCCAAGGCTTCGACAGGTGGCATTCTAGGTCATGTGATCTCACCGGTGGTAAGCGTGATCCCTTAAAATAGCCGTGGGTAAATTGGAACCGCCAAAGAATGCCGCGCCTAAGCTTCCTTGGTTTAGCAGGGTATTACAGGAAGTTTGTTGAGGGGTTCTCCAAGATAGCAAACCCATTGACCAAGATGACAAGAAAAGATGTCAAGTATGATTGGGTGGATGCCTGTCAGCAGAGTTTCGAGGAGTTGAAGGGTAGATTGACTTCAGCTCCAGTTCTAGCTTTGCCTAATGGGAGAGATGGGTTTGCGGGTTTACAAAGATGCTTCCGACAAGGCCTCGGGTCAGGTTTTGATGCAAAATGATAGGGTGATTGTATATGCCTCTAGACAGCTAAGAAGCATAAGGAGTATTACCCTACACACGACTTAGAGCTTGCAGCAGTCATGTTTGCTCTGAAGATATGGAGACATTACTTATTTGGTGGTCCTTGCAGGATCTTTACAAATCATAAGAGTCTTCAATAAATTTTCACCTAGAAAGAGTTAAACCTGAGGCAAAGAAGATGGCTTGAGTTGATTAAGGACTACGACTGTACTATTGAGTACCATCCAGGAAAAGCTAATGTCATAGCACATGCCTTGAGTAGCGATCAGGAGAGTTCTTCGTCTCATATGAGATCAAAGTTTATCTTCCACCTCAAAAAGGGATCTCGTATTTAGGGGTGATATTGGAGGCTGAGGATTCAGGAGCCTTGTTAGCCACATTTCATGTTAGACCCCTCCTAGTGGATCAGATTCATGCAGGGCAGTTGCAAGATCCACAGATGATTAAGCTTAAGGAAGGGATAGAAAAGGGAAAGAAAGCAGTTTCAACTCAGATGACTAAGATGATGTTGAAATGACAGAGAACGTAAGCGAGCATGGCGGTCAAGAGACATTGCGGAAGAAGCACATTCATCTGTATGCTATGCATCCAGTAGTACTAAGATGCATGACTTGAAAGAACATTAATGCGAAATGATGAAGAAAGACGCAGAAGTTTCATCTCCGTGATGCCTAACTGGCCGCCAGTGAAGGTAGAGCATCGAGGCCCGTGGGGAAGATACGCTTACTCCCTATTCATGGAAATGGGAGAAGATCACTTATGGATTTTGTGATGTTCACTGACTCGGGAGGCGTATGATGCTATATGGGTGATAGTTGATCGACGACGGTCCGCTTCATTTTCGCGCTAATGTTATGATTCTTCGAAAAGTCGCCAGTCGGTGGATGAGATACGAGACTTCACAGGTTCCGCCGATAGTTTAGACTAGACCCTGTGTTCACATCTAGGTTTTGGCCTAGTTTGTAAACAAATTTTTAGGTACTTCGCTTCATTTCAGCACAAAGATTTCATCCTCGTAGGATATGCCGAGCTTGTATGATGGAATTCAAGGGGAGTCGACACCTGATCGGCACTACAATGGAGCTCGCCACAACAAATGCTCTATCAGCCGCATAGAGATGGCTCCATTTGAGGTGCCAAGGTAGGAAATGTAGGACTCCAGCAGGCCGGGATGAGGTTGGTGAGAGAGACCGGTAGGCCCCGACTAGTGCATATCACTCGTGAGAAAGTGAAAGAAACCAGATAACTCGAGATAGCAAGAGATAGACGTAGTGGTTATATGACAACGGTCGTGAGACTTAATTCGAGATAGGTGACCGGGTCTTTTTGAAGATTTCCCCCTTGGAAGGATGTGCTGAGACGGCAAGCGAGGCAAGCTCGCCCAAGATTTACAGACCTTATGACATCAGGGAGCAAGGGGCCAGCTTACAAGCTGCTACCCCTAGAGTTATCACATTCATGAAACATTCATGTAATGATGTTGGCGGAAATACATCCCCATCCTTCCCACGCATGAGAGCAGCCAAGCAAATTTAAAGGAGAACCTTCGACTTATGAGAAATACCCGTGTGCTGTAGATCGCAAGGAACAAGTGTTGAGGAGTAAGGTGATTCCTTTAGCAAGTCCTCGTGGAAGAATCATGAGAGAAGTACTACTGGGGAGCAATCGTATGCGCCGTCGCATCCCCAATTATTTTCCGAATTAGGTACTTTCCTTTCCTTTGACTTTAGTTTGTTCATTTCGAGGACGAAATATTCTAAAGGAGGGAGGATTTGTAACGCCCGTCTCAAGATGTGTACTGTGATGGTGTAAATCGTAGGTCGATATGTGCACCAAGGGCTTCCTAATTATTTGAGGTCATAGCAGTATTTTGAAAGTTGTTTTTGTGATGAAATTAAAGTTTTTAAAGCATTGTAATTCTTTGTAATTATGAAAGTGGAGGGGTGAAAGTACAAATTATGGAATTTCAAAAGGATAATAATAATAATAAATTGCCATAATTGCTCAGCAAAGTTCTTTAATATTTTCTAGTTCATTTAATTGACGAATGGACTACGCTGCTAAATTGCCCTCACAAATATAGTGACCCGTAAAGTTTACCACTCGAGACAATCGGAATATTTTACTAATTTCTGATGATAACTGCCATGATTTCAAGGACGGAGATTTTACGAAATCTCTAAGTTAGAAAATGGCTCGAAAGTTAAAGTTCATTTAAAAATAATTGAACTCGAAAAAGAAATAAAAATTCGAGACGTAAACTAATCTAATGAGACAATATAAGTTATGTATCCAAATAATAATAATAATAATAATAATAATAGCAATTAAAAAAAAAGGATAAAGTCAAAAGTAAAAACGGACTAAGGGAGATGGACGAGAATGAGAGAGAGGGAGAGAGATTTTTATTTTATTTTTTTCTTCTCTTTATTTTTTTTTCAGATTTACGGAAATCGAACCGTAGATTTTTGTTGGAGCAGAAGACAAAGTTGATTCACACAAGGAGGGCTACGTGTGGACACCAAAATCTTGACGTCATTAACCTCAAAGAGAGGAAATTTTCCTACTTGTGTTATTTCTAGCTCCAGTTATGTAATGACTTGAAATTTTCTTAGAGGCCATGAGATGCCGTAAATTTCAGTCCCAAAATTTTTGGATTGAGTTTAGGAATTTTAAGGAATTTGGGGACTACTTTCTACTACGGCCGACCGGATCAAGTTCAGACAGCTTATGGCTGAAATTTTAGATTTATTCGTATTATCCAAAAAATTTTCGTAAATGCTTTAGTGTTTTTAGACTCTATGGAAAGTCCCTTGAGTCTAGAAGCTAGCCATGTGCCTGTGAATAGCATTTGGGGCCCACATATTTTTTGAAAATTTTAATTGTAGCACCAAGGCAAAATTGATTGGTTGAAGCTTAATTTGTGTGGTCTAATACATCGAATATGAAAGGTAATATCTGAGGCGGGAGAAATTGGTGGGAGTCGTGCTCAATATTGTAAAAGGAAGGTGAGTGTTCTTAAACTCCATTTTTCAATACTAGTGTATTATTACAAATCAAGTTATACTCAGTATAGCACAGTGGTTTTTAAATTATTAAACCATATTTCGCTACAATGGTTTTAAAGTATTAAATCGATGAGCGCAAGCAAATGGTTTTAAAGTATAAAACCGATATTTCAAGCAAGCAAAGTTATATTTTTATAAATTAGGCTCTGCACGCTTAGCTAGATTATGTAAGATTTAGACTCAAGGTCTTTTCCACCATATTTACCGGAAAAGGTGATGTGAGCTAAGGCCCTTCCACTGGGTTATGTGGACCTGTGTCCTTCCACTCCGGCACTATCAGCCCGTGCCCCCGCAGCATCAGGGTACAAAGAAGAAAGGCCCCGGTTGATCTTGATTTATAAGCATTTTACACACAGTTTTAAAATCAATCACTGGTAAGCAAGCAAGATTTTATGAAAAGTTTATAGAAACTTTTAAAGCAAGCGGTCGAAGCCTGTGCTCCTCGCATTTATGAAAGCTTATGAAACTTTTAAAAGAAATTAAACAAGGCAGATGAAAAGTTTTATAAACTTTTAAAGCAAAGCAAGTGCGTTTGAAAAGTTTTAGAAACTTTTATAGCAAAGCAAGCAAGGTTTCGAAATGTCTTCAGAAATATAGTTTTACTGTGTTTGAGATTTTCGTAAAAGTAACCATTTTATAAAGCATACACTCACCGAGCTCGTTTAGCCTGCTATTTTCCCTGCTGTTCATTTTCTAGGTACAGCACGACGTTGAGCATTTTAATATTCTCCCGACTCAGTATAAGTGTTGTATTGGGCCAACTGTAAGGAAATACTTTGAATTTGGTACAATGATATAAACACATAATTGTTTATGAAATGTGATTATTCAGGCTCTTTGGAAGAAGTGTCATGGTTGCCATGTTTCAAAAGTGTAAATTGTATATACAGGTTTTGGGATATGTCTTGTATGCTCAAGTATCGAAATTTTATAAAATCACAAATTTAGAAAAGAAAAATTTTTATACTGCTTTTAGCAACACTGGCTTCGTCTCAGATTCTCTAGTCTGAAGTAACGATTGAGGTTTCTTTTGGGGTGGTTAGCACACCTGTCGCTAGTAGGGGTGGGGGTGTGACATGGAGGCCAAGAATCATAAAAATGACAATTGTGTCCCACTCGGGAATTTCCTACTGCACAACATAGCGTGCTTTTGCACTTGGGACACTTGAGTCCGAAGGTTGGAATTTTGGAGCACGCATTCATGAGATATGTTCGCCTCTAAGTCTAGTTTACCTAGAAATTAGAATCACTTGATTTTGATGAGTGATGGCCAAGTTATGGCCAAAACACAGTCATGGGGTCGAAGGGAAAAAACTGGACAGCACCTCCCGCAATCAAAACCCACCTCAAAACCCGTCATGAACGGTCCGAAAACCGGCCACAACAAAGTCCAACATGCATTTCTAAAATTTCGAACCAAACCGACCCGTATATCGACCTTTAAAAACCCGATCTCTGGATCAACTTAAAATGGGCCTCATCGGCTCTTGTGGTTGGGTTTGACCCACATGGCCATTTACGACCCTTAAATGAAAAGGAACCCGAGTAGGAGAAACCCCTACCTCTTGGAGCGTGAAGCACCGAATCCTTCCGTTCTGGTAGCTACCATAGCTCTCATTGGCACCAACTTTACTTCTAAGCATCGAACCCGGAAAATCCCCTTCTTTTTTTTCTATCTCATTTCTCTCTTTCTCCTCCCCACGCCCATTTTCCTCCCTTTTCTTCCTGTCGGTTTCTGTTCTGAATCCTACCCTTTGCTTTTCAATTTCTCCTTCCCATTTTCTTCTCTTTCACTCATTCTTCTTTTCTTTTCCTATCATTTCTTCTCATTCTCCTCCTTTTCTTTTTGGATCACTCATCATCGTAAAGATCATAAATTTCCACCTTCCTTCTGGCCATTTGGCCTACCTATGATTTTTCTCATATTTTCCCTTTTTCTTTATTCCATTTATCACATCATATAAGATGGCTAAATGCAAGCCATGCATTTTCTCGGGACCATGGCTTTTCCATGTGTCATCTGATTAGCTGCCAGATGGCATCACATGATCATGCCATGTGTCACCCAACCCCTATGCCTCGAAACATGAAATTCGATTGCCTCTAACCGACGAGCCCCGACAGATAGCTAGGATTGAGACGCATTCCAACTATGAAGTCCGTTTCATCATCCGAGATCTAGCAAATTTCTAGGTTTTAGCCTGTACTATTCCAACAAAATTACCAAGTGCCCTTTTCAAAAATGAAATTTTCTCGTTTTACATTCTCTCCTTTAAAAGAATTTCGTCCCGAAATTCCTACATGCACACATATACAACACATGCATACAGCCATTCAATTACCACATGACTAAACAACGTACCTTCATCCTCAAATAAGAAAGGATAGGCAGTACGCATCGTGTCCTCACGCTCCCATGTTGCCTCCTCCACTCCTAGGTGCCACCATAAAGACCTTCACTAAATTTCTCACAAATGTCAAAAACCCAGCCTCGCCTATCGATTCATGCCATAGTAGGTGATCCGAAATCAATAAATTTAGATCCTAATTCCTCCTACTGTTATAGCAAAGTTACTACAAGATAGCTGCCTAGGGTCGAACAAAGGGATGGGTTTTCTTCGCACAAATGATTTTTACGTGAGGTTCAAAATGGTGAATTTCAATTTGATTTTGGGTTTTCAGAAACAAGGGTGTCGGGTCAAGCCACAGGTCAAAACTAAAATAAGAAAAAATATAAAATAGAACCCTTGAGTGTTCCGCCACCGGTTTAGGGTTTTAAGGCAACCAACATGTCCCTGGGTCTTTTCCCTAGCATCGGGGGAGGATGACATATAGTTTACTCTCCCCGAACCCGATCTTCATTCGCTGTTTAAAACCTAAAACCCTGGGCCTTTCAAATAGCATTTAACTGGCATAAAATGTCCCTAACGGTGAGAACAACATATCTCAAACCTACTCCATGAATCTGGTTAGAAACAAATCTAACTGGATAATAGTAATCTAGTGATAAGCATCCACCGAACCAAAAAGCTTGCCAAATACACGTTGTTGAGGGTGTGCTTAAGAATTTAAACCTGGGACAGCAGGAAATAGAACATAAATACCCATAAATGCAAGTATGTTAAAAACGTAGAACCTGAGTTACCTCTAAACCCCAATCCGCAGCCCCTCCTCTTCAAGGAGAAAGAGGTCTGTACCAACCATCCTCTAAGTCATTTCATCCGTAGGAGTGTTCGTACTGAGAAAGTGGAGAGAAAAGGAAAGAAAATGGGAGAAAAGGAAGCAAATGAGAAAACCGGCCGCCCACTGCCTCTATCACATACTGATTTTTTTTGTTACAAACCTTGACTCCAAATTATATACACACTTTCAAAGCAAAGGGAAATTACAAAAAAAAACTAAACCAAAAGCTTATTACAAGGGATAATATGAAGAAACAAAATTGAAACAAATAGGCATAGCATCAAAAGTGTGAACGCGTAGCAGGATGAACAAGAAGGCCACTGGAGGTAATGAACAAGGCCGCAGATGCAAATTTTTGCAATGCCCATTTTTCTTCACTTTTCGCTTCTTCTTTCCTTCTGGGATATGATCTACAACGATGAGTTCAACTCTGCTCTTTCGTGGTTTGAATTGACTCGATAATTTCGCCTTTTATCTTGCAAAAAAAACTACAAAATTAGCCACAAAATGCGATTAGTAGAATAGTAGGGACCTTAATGTGCAAATCGGGTTAATTAGAATGATTAGTATACAAAAAACACTCAAAACCTATAATAAATAAGGTTCAAAATAGCACTTTTTGGGCACAATCAGCTATCCATGATAAGCACTAGTCCCTCCTCGAAGGTCCCATATGTATCAACAATAAGCTCGCCCCAATCCACTACATGAGTCGGATCTGGAGTGTATTTCCGGAGCATGGAGACATGGAATACGTCATGAACACTCGATAAACTCGGCGTGGTAAATTAACTCGGTAGTTAACTATACCCACCCTCTCGAGTACCTCGAAGGGCCTAATATATCTCAGCGATAGTTTTCCCGCTTGCCAAACCCGATCACTCATCTCTTAGGCATAACCTTCAAGAAGACATGATCTCTCACCTTAAACTCGGAGGTCGCCGTCGTGTGTCTGGCCACTCTTCTCACGGCCCCACGAGAATACGATTGACGATCAAGTCCACCCTTCACAGGTGTCACTAATCAACCCAATCTGCGGTGGATCTCTTCTACCTCGGGCCCAATAAACGGATCATAATATAATGCCTCATAGTGGCGCCATTCGTATACTCGCCATGAACTATTGTTGTCATAAAGTAACTCAACCAAAGGAAAATGTTCTAGCTACCTCGAGATCCGTGACGTATGCCCAACATGTCCCTCTACTTACCCGTGATAAATGCTCTAATCGACCGCGCCTATGACGTACGCACACCATCCTCAACTGTGTCCCCATGGCTCTCTAGAAACTCTTCTAGAATTGAGTTTTACCTGGGATCCCGATCCGAAACTATGCAAACTGGGACTCCATGTAACCATAATTTCGATGTAAAACCCGTTGCACTCCTCTAAGGTGAAGGTCATCGCACAACTAGAAAATGTGCCCACTTAGTGCTTCTGGCCCATCACCCACACCGCATCATGCTTCCGCGATGTCCGTGGCAAGTGAGTCACAAAATCCATCATGATATGCTCCCACTTCCACCGCTATCTCCAATGGCTGGAGTAGCCCCCGCCGGCCTCGATGCTCATCCTAATTTAATACATGCTGATTCGCTACAAGAGTGTATTGAATCAACAAAATTTATATCCTAAATCCACCGCAGAGGTCGGTTTACTAAGATAGTGGTCTAGGTTCTTACTGTGGATGGGTTTTCTTCTGCATGAATGATTTGCAAGTGAATCACAAATGGTGAATTTCAATTTGGATTTTAAGGTTTGGGTAAAAACAGGGGGTTGGTTTGCAAACTGAAAATAAAATGAAGAAAATAAGAAAAGAACTCGCTTATCACATCGGGTTTTAGGTCCTAAGCAACCGAGAGGTCCCTGTCTATTTCTCGCATTGGGAGGATGACATATAGTCATCTCCGAATCGGATTCTTCATTTAACTTTAAAACTAAAACCCTAATAATTTTCTTTTCAGAAAGCATTTATTTAGCATTTATGGTTCCTACAATGAAAAAAACATGTCTCAAAACCTACCCTTCATGAACATTAATAGGAGATAACTAATTAGGCATCGTGAATCTAGCATATCCATCAACCCTGCAAGCTTGCCAATATATTGATTAGGGAGAGCATGCTTAAGAGATTTTAACCCCAAAGTTAATCCAACCCTAACCTACCTCCAAAGGGCTCAGAAGGGCAATTTGACACACACAGATTCAAAGTAAGAACACACCAATCCAAAAGCTTCTGCAAGTATTGGCCAAAGAAAGTACATTAAAGAGCTTTAAACCTAGAGTTGCAATTAGAACCAAATACAAAACTACTTACAGGAAAACAGGAACCAAGAGCTAATTTTAAGACTGTTAGTTCAAGAGCTTCTCCTTCATGAGAAGAGGTTTTGACGCTTCATCCTCCAAGTTGTCATCCGAGGGTGTTTGGCAAACCAAGAAAGAGAGGAAACAGAGAAAACTGGGAGGCAACACGGGGAAACTCGCTCCCGCTCACCGTATCGGGCCACTGGGGCGGAGTTGATTGTTTTTGTGACAAACTTAACACTATGACATGCCGTGAGTCAAGGGAAATTACAAAAGCAACCAAAATCATAAGGTATTAAGGCGGGCTAAAATAGAAAACGCACTGTAACAAAAAGCTAAGGCGTCGCAGAGAACCAGTCGGCTAGGAACAAAGGCTTGCGTGATGCACAGCTCTGATGAAAGCCTTCCGTAATGCTCCACTCGCTTGGCGGCTCTTCCTCCGGTCTTTGATTTGCAATACTGAGTTTGACCTCGAATTCTTCTCAGCTTGATCGACTCTCAACAATTTTGGCATACTCAACCTCGTAAACCTAAGTAAAAATTGCCACAAAATGCATCGCAGAACAAGAGGGGATCAATGTGTGGTCTGTTAATTAGAATGATTTCTATACACAAAGCACTCAACTGATAATAAATAGTATTCAAAATAGCACTTTTTGGGCACTAATCACACGTGTGAGACATCGGCCAAACAAAACCCTAACGTGTCTCTTTCATCCCGCTTCATAAGACTCACGACAAGATCAGATACCTTCGTGCTACCCTGATGCACCACAAATGGAACAATGGTTCTCGGTGATTCTCTTCGCTTCCAAATGGGGAACCACAATCCATCCCCTATACCAAAGACTACCATCTGTGTGAATGGCCTAACCCTCGTCACCCGTACTCATCAGACTCACCTCACTAGACATTCTCAAAGATCCCACCCAGACTCAATCACTCTACTAGCATGGAAGGCGCAGCCAATTAACCCCCAAAACACCCTCAGTCCGCTCATTGTACCGTAGTCGAACTAACACACGTACTGTTAATCGACCACCGAAAGCCATGCCACTATCCAAGACTTCAATGACTCCTTGACTAAGTGCATCAACCACCACATTTGCCTTACTAGATGGTACTCGCAGCAAAGTCATAATCCTCCGTATATTCCATTCATTCACGCCCAACACGAGGTCCTCTAAGTAAAGATACTTCGACTTTGTGTCCAAAAAATACTCGAATTGCTCACTATATAAATAGCGGCGCCTAGCTTTTAGACTATAGCCGCCAACCTGTGTCGCAAGGCAGGGTAATTCCGTCAGGTTCTTCAACTGTCATGAACCATAAGCTACTACTCTCCCGGACTGCATCAGAACACATCCTAGTCCATCTTTCGAGGCATCACAATATACCGTGTACCTCTGTCCCCTTTGCGGGACTATTAGAATAGAAGCTGTTGTAAGCCTCCTTTTTAACTCTTGGAATGACCTCTCACATGGGGTCATTCCACTCATATTTAATCTCCTTTCGGGTCAATCTAGTCATAGCTGCTAGCTGGGAGAAATCCTCAATGAACCTCCTATAATACCCTACCAATCCCAAGAAACTGTGTATCTCGAAGACGCACTCACTCTCCTCCTAACTCATAACAAAATTTACCTTCTCGTGGTCTACGACACACTTGAACCGACACTATGTGTCCTAGAATCTCACCCGCAAGCTAAACTCACACTCATCGAACTCGCATACAACTGATGGTCCTTGAGTGCCTGGAGAACAATCCTCAAATGATCCTCATGCTCCTCCTCAGATTGGGGGTAGATCATGATGTCGTCAACAAAGACCACAACAAACTGATCCAAATAAGGTTGGAATACCCTATGCATGAGATCCATGAATTCCGCTGGCGCATTCGTCAACCCAAAAGGCATCACTGTAAACTTAAAATGCCTATACCGCGTCCTAAACGTTGTCTTAGGGATATCTGCCTCCCTAACTCTCAACTGATGATAACCAATACGGAGATCTATCTTGGAATAGACATGCGCCCCTCTCAACTGATCAAATAAATCATCAATCCTCTAGAATCTGAGACCAATTCTTGATCGTAACCCCGTTCAACTGCTTGCAGAATCGATACACAGCGGCGGTCTGGGACTTTTCGCAAACAGAACCCAGTTCCCCATGGTGAAGTGCTCTGGCCTAATGAACCCCCCGTCTGGTTAAATCTTGTATTTGGACCTTGAGTTCCTGCAACTCAACTGGTGCCATTGATGAGTCCAAAAACTCATTAGATTTTTAATTCATTTTTCTGAGTTTATTATGAGAATAATGTTGAATTGTTTGCAAAAAAGTGATAATTGACTCAAATTTCAATTTGTAGGAAAATACAGCAGAAAAATCAAATTTTAGCAAAAATCAGAAGAAATCAGCCTGCAGGAGAATTGAGGTCACAACGAGGAATTTAAGTCGCGACAAGAAGCTCAGTTTCCAGCAATTCCAAGTCACGACAACAACAAATTTGGCTTTGAAGAAGAAACTGAAACGTGAACAAGTGAAGTCGTGACTTGAAAAAGGAAGTTGCGATAAAGAAAAACGTGATTGAGACTAAAGGAAACAACCAAGAGAAGAAATTGATGCCGCGACATAAACTTGTGGTCGCGACCAAAATTCGTCTATGAAGCCACAAGAGAAGTCTTTGCAAAAGAAAAGAGGTTGCAACTAGTTTTTTTTTTACTAAGTTCCATTTCATGTCGCGACATCAACTTGAGGTCGCGACATAAAAATAACAGTATTCAAAGTGCAACCGAAAACAGTGTCAAAAGAGGTCGCAACCTGTAGTCGATGTAAGTTCTGCCAAGGAACTGAGCTTGAACCTTTTAAAAAGTCAATGGTGCTGTATGATGTCGACCAATCATTCAGTCGTGTGGACCAAGAAAAGCTTAGCAGAAGAAATGATGTCGCACATGTAATTGAGGTCGCGACTCGAAAAGAGTTTGAAGAAAGAAATCAGTCGTAACGTGGAACTGAGGTTGCAACCTGAAGAAAAGAAATGGAAAGCAGAAGAGGTCGCGACATAAAATTGAAAGTTATGAAGACAAGAAAACCACCAACAAAATTACGACCAAGGAATCAAAGTCACAACATGAAGTTGTTTACAAACAGCAAGGGGGTCGCAACCTAAAACTGATGTCGCAACAATGCATACACCGAAGAATAGAAGATGAATGATGTCGCTGACACAACCCGAGGTCGCGACATCAACACCGGGCAACATCAGTACAAGAGGTCGCGACACAAACGACCGCCGCGACTACTAATCAAAGCCGTTGAAAGACAAACAAAGTTGCAACTTGAAAGGAAGGTCGCGACTAATCATGAGCCATCAAGAGAATTCTATGTCGCGACATAGAACGGGCACAGTTTTATCTGATTTCCACCCGGAGTATTTTGGGATTCGCCGCTTCTTTTTTCTTTTGACAAGATAAATGTAGAGATTTCGAATAGTAAAGTAGTTTTCCTTCTTCACTACCCACCAAAAGGGAAAAGAAGAGGAACTCAGTGTATATTATAGAGTAGATTTTATTTTAGTTTAATTTTTTATTTTTTATTTTTTAGTTTTATTTTTTTTTTAGTTTTATTTTCTAGTTTTGAATCTGCGAACTGTGCAGAGACGAGTTGAGCTGGATTTTTTTTAGTTCGCATTTTCTTCATTATCATCTGAAATTGGCGAAATCTAGACAAATTCTCTGAATGCATTTCTTTTCAGATGATGTAATTACAAAGGGTTGCATGCGGATCTAAGACTCCATTTCGATTCGCACGTAGCACCGTAGCGTTGCACTCATCCGGATTTGATTTACATTTAGTTACGCCTTCCTAGCATTTATGGAAAGAATTAATTGGGGTTTAGTTTTTACTTAATTCCAAGGTCGCTTTTTAATGGATAAGTTCCCAATAGTAGTACCTAGTAAATTACCAGGGAATGTATCTTACTCGATATCTAGGATGCCCTCTCGCTATGGACACAGATTCGAGATTCCCGAGAGTTGAGAGCCGTTTCTTTCTCTCGGGTATGTTCGACTACCATTGACGAACTACTGAGCTCTGAGAGTTCATTTTGATAAATCCCCATCCGCTCATAATTGAAGTCGAGGTGTATTTTAACAATATCAACAATCGAGAGTTCACTCTGCGACCTGCTGTGCACGCCCCGATCCTGTTAGCTTAGATCTAATCAAGGGAAAGGGATAAACCCATAGATATGAAGGTTGAGCCACCATTTAAGTAGTAGAACTTAGCTAATATCCTGAGAAGGTGAAGCAAAAGTTCTACTGTCAACAGGAAATGGGTGTGAAGTATTGAGAAAGAAAATACCCGTATCTTGGAAAGAGAATGTGGAATACGTAGTCGGGTTTGGATCTTGTCTTCGAGAGAAGCAAGGATATTAAATCGCTGAAAAGGGGAAATCCACCAATAATTAGGAAATTGGACAAAGATCAAATCCATACATAGAACAAAGTAACTGACATAAATACCGAATCGACCGCTCCATCAGATCATTTGATAGTTTTCGCTTTCTCACGAACCGATTCAAACCATTCTTTATATGTACAATTTATTTTTAGTCATTCCTTTTGTTTTAATTTAATTTGAGCATATTCAATAGTATAGATTTTAATTTCATGTTTTGATAAAATTTTGACCATGAGTTTTGAGTCCAAATAAAGTAGAAATAGTAGTTTGGGGTAGTCGAATTGCAGTTCGCATCAATCTCGTGGGAATGATACTTGGACTTACATTCAGATTTACTACTTGTATGACCTACAAGACTTGCGTTGTCATAGACTCAACCCTTATTTTTTAATCCTCGAACATTAAGAGAAAATTATTTTATAGCCAAATTATCCAAATGACATGGGTATAAGAGAATTGTAAGGCTCTGGTAGCTGCGTATTTTGAGGGGTTTTAGTCTATATAGAAAAAGGCAAACAATCCTATGTGGAGTCATAGAAATGGGCGACGTACCAGGGTGTAACTCCATAACAAAGTCCACATCCCTGTGCGGAGGTAATCCCGATAGCTCATCCGGAAAGACATCCTCATACTCGCAAACTACCCGAGGTGGACTCAAATCCTGTCTCACCTCGTCCTCTAGGGTAAGGCTTGCTAGCCAACCCATCAACTGTCCACTCCATCTGGAGTCATGCACGGTTTGGGGTAAAGCATCATGCCTCCCCCCCTAAAAAGTCACACGAATACTGTGACGCCCCAAATCCCGGGAGTCCGTTGACAACCCATCAACCCGTGGAAGATCTTCGATGCTCTGCAATCCCAAGACCACAACTATTTAGTCCTATTTTCCCAGACCCGTGATTTAACTAAAAAATCTGGCAGAAGTCTCCTTTGTACTGAGTCACTAAAATATAACCGCCAGGTAAATTACATGGCAACCTGTCCCAATATTATACAACGACCACACCGAGTCCACATACGAGTAAAAATGACCACACAGAGCCAATTTACCCATACTCAAACACATAAGCACATGACTATAGGACCATAGTCCATAAGAGTTTAAATTTACACCACTCTTATACAAAACATATATCAAAATTAAGAATTCTAATACATGTTTATTAAAAATATAAATCAAAGCCAATAACTGCTTTCTTCTCACTATCGGCTCCTAGTGAGCGCCATCTCCCGCACATCTCCCGACCCCCGAAAGTGGCTCCTAATGACTGGGTGAGCAATGCCTAGTAGAGTGAAATCCTACAAGGGCTACTCCCACCTAAGTGCACATGCAATGGTCATGCCATAAGCACATTCCAATCACGATTATGTCAATATCAGAATGGACCCATGACATGAATGAGATGCTACCTCATGATCCCTATACCAAGTCCTCAGCGACTTCTCTCAACATGCAAAATGCCATGTATGAAAAACAATCTTCAAAACAAATATATTTGTTTTATTTGTGGACAACCCTCTGATATTAATTAGTGGACATACTCTGATAATTTACTTTGAGGACAACCCTTCGATATATAATAGTAAACATACTCCGATAATTTATTGTGTGGACAACCCTCTAATATATAATAGTGGACATACTCCGATAAAACCGCTTTATTCAAAATCCATGTTAGGCAACCTCCGATCATTCATGCAACCTTTTAGGACTTTGTCCCTAGACCGAAACCAACATCAACACCAAACACAATGCTGATTTTCCCATGCACTCACACCCATTTCATGCGATGTACTTGCGCATAAATGCAATGCAATATGTCATTGCCTATCACCATGCTACATATATATGAGTGCTATATGTACAGGCCTACTCATGCATTTCAACTCATGCATCAATTGGAAAGTTATATCAATGAACACATAAATTCCAAGTAATTCACACGATTCATGCCAACATATCAATACACGCATACATTGACATCATAAGTCATTACCACTCGAGTAACGACATCATTTAACCCTCTAGCCACCAGGACATATCAAGTCCACAAGTAGCCTATAACAATTCATGCAATGGCCTCAATCATACACAAAATCATGCATTTCCCTAAGTCTCATGGATAATTATATCAACATGCATATAATCACCAACCAACATACACCAAATTCAATGTATTAGACCACACGCGTCATCACAACCAAGAAATTTGCACACTTGGTGCTACAATTAAATTTTTCAAAAAATATGTGGGCACCAAATGCCATTCACAGGCATATGGCCAGATTCTAGACTCAAGGGGATTTCCTTAGAATCCAAGAACACACGAATCGGAGTTCGGACAAGAAAGTTATGGTCGTTCAAAGTTGGAGGCCTCATATGAACAGCAACTTACGCGCACCAGCAAGGGCCTACTATTTTTCATCATTTTGGACATAATATGAGTCTAAATTGCATTAAGTTATATATGGATGGATTTTAGACTCAAAGGGCTTTCCATAGAGTTTAAGAACTCACGAATCGGAGTTCGACAAAAGTATTAAGGTCCAAAGTTTCCGAGGCTTCACGTGAACAAGGATACACGCCAATCCCGCAAAAATGCTTCGTTCTCTAAACGCCATCCAAACAAATTCCTAAGGCTCAACCAAGACCAAAAAGACTCCTAAATGGAAAAATAAACCCGAGTAGGAAGGTTCTTACCTTCTGAAGCATGGAGTAACGATCCAAGGAAGTCCCACTAACACTTTTGAACCCGAAGCTTTCAACTCCCCTCGAACTCCTTGCATGAAACCCGTGAAACTTGAGTTTCCTGCATCCACTCAGAGTCTCGTCGAAGCCCGACTTAAGTCTTGGCCTCGATGCAAGACGCACTCACCCGAGCCCATAGATCTTAGAGAAGCCGGTTTCTCTGACTTTTCTTCTCCAAACGTAAATCTTCGACTAGTCTGTATTTATGCTGGTACTCCACGCCAGAGCTCCCATCGAGTAGATGAACTTTAAATCTCGCTCGATGGATTCCGACCACCATATCTCCTAGATCGTAGAGTAGGAGGAGCTTCTCTCATTTCTCTCTAACTCACGCCTCTCTTCCTCATTTGGCTCCGCCTGTTTCTCGCCCCTAAAAAAATTCGCTTCCTTCCTTTGTTCTAACTTAAACGTGCTATGTGGCCCTCATGGCGCCACGTGTCACGTGATCCTCGCTCTGATCCATTCCTACCCCGAAACAATTTATTTTCGATTCCGATTTAAGTTCACTTCGATAATGAACTTAATTTA